>JBCJKH010059061.1:0-13117 GCA_039877255.1 Loriculus beryllinus
CCATCCCAGCCCCGCAGAGTCCGTGCCCGTGGAGAACCCGAGGGTGCCACCGGCACTGGCGGAGCCGCGGCATTCCCATGGCTGCCGGGCTCCCCGCTGCCCTCCAGCCCGGCAAGTTCCTCGCATCGGGCATCAGTCTCCACTCCCATCCGGGTAAGGCTCTGCGGACCCCCCCACCATCCCCATCCCACCTCTGGTAATCTTCCCAGCGCGTCCCCTTTTCCCGGTGCCTCCGCGGCTTCACACGCAAGAATACAGTAAGAATAATAATAGGGATTATGTGCGCTGGAAGCTTTTTCACGTGTTTTTCTCAAGCTTTTTCTGCTTTGCTTGGGTTGGATTTGGAAAAAAAATAATAGGGGAATAAGGGGGGGGGAATAATAGTGTGGGGAAAATTAACAGAGGAAAAGGGAATAAATAATAAGGAAAAAATAAGGAAAAGGGTAAAAAATGATAGGGGAAAATAAAGGAAAAATGTAAAAAAAAAAGGAGAAAAGGGATAAAGAGTAATGGTGAAAAAGGAAAAATTAGGGAAAGTGAAAGAAAAAACGGGGAATGGGGAAAAAAATTGCTCCCGGCCGATAAGACTTCCCCCTTCCAGTGCACGGTTCTGTTGGCGCTCGGGAAAAATCCCTGCCGAGGTGGCTGCGGGTGTTTCGTGGAATAAATCCGGGGAATAAATCCTGGTTTTGGGAGAGCCGGAGAGCGGTAGTTTTGGCTGCCGCAGGGAAAGGGGCTCTCTCACGGGTGGCTGAAAAGAACCCTGCTCCGGATAGGGAAAGGGGGCCAAAACGGGGCAGTTTTTGGTGGTTTCCCTTCAGCTGCCTGTGCGGATATCGGGGAATTTTCTTCTCTTCCATTTTTCTCCCATGTTTATCCTTAGTTTTTAAATAATTACTTTTTTTTTAACCCGCAAATAAAACTTCTCTTCATGCGTTTTCCACTCGTTGTGCTTCAGTCCTCACGGAGCCCCACGTCTGCTTCTCCACTGAGTAAAAAGCAGACATTGAAACCCACGGCGTTTATTTAGCTTTCTCTTTTTTCTCCCCACTCAGCTTTTTATTTATTTGCTTAAATGACTCCATTTTTCGAGAAGGATTTTGATCTTTTTCCGCCCTTTCCCTGTTCCCTTTCCCAGCGTCTCGCAGGGTGGGATAAGGCGGGATCCTGCCGAGCTGCTGCCGAGCTCGTCCTGGGAGGACACAAGGGATTTCTGACCGTTTGATTTCCCTCCTGCCTCTCTCTATTATTATTCTTTTTCCCTTTCTTTCCCCTGGGCGTGGAGAGGTGACTCGGAGTTTACTTTAGGCGTTGGGAGGGTGACAGGTTTTGCAATAATAAACCTGCTTTTCTCCCAGCCGCCCGGGATGAATGACTTTGAAATTTGCAAACCTGATTGCCAACATCTGCACAGAAGGAAGCAGCCCGAATCGAGGCAAAGAGATTTATTAGGTTTAGACTAGGTGGCAGTGCCAATTTCCCAGGTGCTAAGGGGAGAGGTGTAAAGCGAAGGGCTCTGAAGCCAAGCACATGGACAAACACCTTTTTCCCTTCCCTTTTGTCTTGTTCTTGGTGTTTTTTCCCCCCCCTCCTTTTATTTTTATCCTGGGCGTTTTTCTTTCCCTCCATATTAAAGCAGAACTGCAAAAATCCATCCGGATACTCAGAAGCCAAACCGAGTGCGGGTTGTTTAATTTTTTTTTTTGTTGTTAATTCTTTATTGGGTGATTTTTATATTGTTTGAATTATTTTTTGTTGTTATTTCTGTTCCCAAAGTTTCCTTTTCTGGTGCTTCCCTGAAATCCAGGCGGCTCTGGAGGAAAGCACAGAGCTCTAGCCTCTCTAAGCCGTTCGTGCGTTGCTCCCTGCCGCCGTCCCAAGCGATCCCACTGCATAGGGATCGAGCCTTGGCTTTGGGGCTCCTCATAGAGCAAAAAGGGGGTTTGTGATCCCTCTTTTTTTTTTACTTTTTCATGTAGATTTAGTATTTTTATTGCTCTTTTCCTTGATTTTCGAAAATCCCCTGCATCACCGCAGTGCCCGGCTCTCCCTGTGTGCTCCCCGGCATGCTCGCTTCGGCACAGCCGTTCCCAACCAGCCTAAATATTCCTAACCACCCTAAACGGCATTAAAGAGCTCCGTACAATTAACAGTTAAAACTTCCATTACACAGTGATGGGCTAGGCAGGGATTTATTTTCTTTCCCTATTTATTTTCTTTCCTTTACGGCTTTAACAATATCGGTTGAAATGATGATTGCTTCCTGCTTCGGAGGGCCCCTTTGTAGCTTTGTGTTTGCTGTGTTGATGTTGGTGTGTGCTTTTTTGTTGGGGCTTCTTTTCGTTGTGTTTTTCTCATTTTGCTTTGCATTTAGGAGGGGTTTGGAAGGGTGGAAAGCAGAGGCTTGTGCAAGGGGTTAAGAAAAGTGGGCAGGAGGCAAAGCCTTTAAATAGAGCCAGTTCAAACCGATCTTTAAATACCGCCGGGCTGAAGAAAGAGATTGTTGACTCCATCCCAGCGTCCTCCTAAAATAAATACACCCCTGTAAAAATAGCCCGATTGGCCATAGTTGAGAATCCAGATTGGAGAATCCGGTTATTGCCAGCACCAACTCCTTGTTTTTCCTCTACCCTCAGCTTGTTCGGCACTCCGGACTCAGCCCCGGTGCCAAAATACAGGACCAGGGCCATGTTCAGTGACCCTGGAGCCTCGGCTCTTCTCCGGGGGGATTTCTATTCCATGGCAGCATTCCGGACGCTTTGTAGTCCACGGGAATGGGGACAGAAGCCTCTTTGTTGGAAGCCTACGGAGGGAGGAGTGAGCTTGGAGCCTGGGGCGGGAGGCAAGCCAGCCCTGGGCGATGGGGCTGCTGTCCCATGTCCCCGTCCTCAAGGAGGGCAGGGGGGGACTGTGGGGGCCGGGGAGCAGCGGGGTGCTCCCAACAGCTTTCTGCCGAGGGCTGTGGGAGGAAGATGACTGTTTGCAATGGAATTTCATCCCTGGCAGCCGAGCTTGCTGGGAAGAGCTTGCACAAAAAGAGGCTGCAGTCGACAAGAGTTGGGCGGTTGAGTCTGTTGAAGTAGTAGCTCGCTCTACTCTAGGTCAAAATATGGGGTTGGTGGTTGTGCTCCTTCCCTATGCCGCAGGCTTGGGGTCCAAGCGAGTGCGCTCAGCTCCGGGCCGTGGTGTTGTGTTTTCGGGGGAGGTGGAAAGGCTCCCTTGGGCTCAGCTGCGAAGGGGTGCTCTGAGACTATGTCCTTGTCAGGCAGCGGGTCTGTGCATGGGCAGATCCCGTCCACATGCAGAAATAGCTCTGGGTTTAAAAGGATAACAATAAAACCCTGCTTTTTGCCATGCACCGAGGTATCCTTTCTTAGGTGGAATGCGTATGGAGGGGGGGGGGGGGCTACCAGAACAAATCTGTGCTTGTATAAAAGGATGCCTGGCTTTTCCACATGAAAATACACTTCAGAAATGTTTTCTGGTGCCCAGGAAAAGGGACACAGCTTCATGAGCAGAGCTGACTTGGTGTTAAATCCGGAGCTGTGAATCAATCAGGCAGAGGGGAGAGGTTTTCAGTGTGCTTGCTTTCCTGCTTCCACATTAGCATGTGCATTCAAATGCAGGGATTTAAGGTGGATTGGAGACCATCCCTGCTTCTAGGCGTGCTGTGCCGGGGGAGAGGTTTTCCAGACGGCTGGGCCAGGTATATAGGGGAATAAATAAGTATATAACCCCCCCTCTCCTGCCAGGATAGCTTTGCTGTGCCAGCAAAATCCCACTGTAGCCATCCTTATAATGGCAAAATTGTGCTTCTGCTGAGCCCGCAGATTCTGCAGCGGAGGCTTTGCCGTCGGCAGTGCCAGCAGAAGCACAATTCGCTCATCTCATCTGCATCCATGCTAAAATCACTTTGCTGATAGGAGACACCGGGATAACGTGGATGCAGTGCTGGACTGTGCTGTGTCCCACTCCTCCCCTGGGAGGATTTGGGCTCCCGGACCGGCGGTGATGGGATTTTTGGCTGTGGTTTGCCGCCGGCTCTTCTTGGTCACGTTTTGATGCTTCAAGGAAAATACCATCGGTGTTTAATGGCCCTTGAAATCGCGGTTTCGCCCTCCCTGCCTGCCCAGGGGGTGGTGCGAGGGGCTGAGTGTGGGGGGCTCCATGGGGCAAGGGATCCGGCAGGAATGCGGGAGGCTGGAGACCTGCTCGGGGAGCTGTTTCCCCTCCCTTGGGGCCCTGGTGAAATCAGATGCTTCTTAATACGTGTTTTCAGGCAGAGCAGTAACTGTGCTTGTCCCGGTAGGGCTCGAGGAGGTGATGCTGGGGCTGTGTCGGATAGGGAGGTTGTGCTTGGACCCGTCACAGTCTCCCATTTCCACCCGGTATTCCGGCCCTTTGGTCGTTGAGTGATGCCCCTGCAGTTCCCTTGGGCTTGTGGCCAACTCGTAGGCCGTGAGCAAGGCAAGGAGCACTTGTCTGTTTTTTGCACTGGGAATGAAACGTTGGGGAAAAAGGGATATCTGCATTTTTGGGAGTCTCCCGTTGTGCATTCTCGGCATGCTGAGGATGTGTTTTTCTCATGTCCTGGTGGGTTGGGGGGGGAGCATCTCCATCTCTCAGGAGGGGTGGGAAGGACCATCCACCTTGTCCTTCAACCCTTCTGGAGTTCCCATCTCAAGCGGCGGTCACTGGTGGTAGAGACTTTGGGTTTGGACTGTGGACAAGAGCCCGAGGGCCGTGGGGTGACGTAAACTTGCTCTGAGCAAGGTCCTGCAGGATCCTCTGCTGTGTTAGGGCTTCTGATACCTTTTCCAGCTGAGCGGGCAGGAGATACATGCTAGTGGGAAAGATGTTCTTCATTAGCATGGTTTCTAGCAGCCCATCTCCTGCCCAGAGCCAGCCTTGCCCCTGCCCATCACTGAATCTCCTTGTTGGGGCTGTACAACCACCGATCCCAGCCCCGACTGGTGGTGTGCCAGTGAAAATCTGATCCAGAGGATGAGCCGGTGCTAGAAATCCTAGCTGGGGGGTGACGTGGGGCACCGGGCAGGTCCCCGGCTTATGGGGACAGGCTCCTGCTGTTTCCCAACACAGCAGCTGTTGGAGAAATGGAAATCGCCGGGAATTAATCTCGCTGTAGACGTGGTTAACAGAGCAGGGCTTTCGTAAGGGAAATTTTAGCTCTGCTTGCTAGGATAACCCAGGCTAGAGCTGAAATTAGTTTATAATTACATAGTAAATACCCCCTCCGTCGTGTCATTTCACCATCTCGCGATGAATATGGAAATGAACATTGTTGAAGGGGAATGAATGCCGTGGTGGCAGCCTTCCAGGTGAGCGCCTTGCGGTCCGGCCGCGGCTGCTCCCGGTGTCGGATCACCTCCTTCAGCTGGGGTTAGCACCCGGCGAGTTGAAACAAGGCCCCTGTGTGTTTTCGGCGTGTACTCAACTGGTCCAGTTTAAAGCTCGGGGCGGGAGGTGGTGCAGGGAATCGGGGCCAGGCTGGCATGTGCTGACATGAAAGCTGCCTTGCCGGGACGAGGAGATGTCGGTCTGGGTTAGGTAACGCGATCCAGCATCGCCCCGCTCGAGGTGCTGAGGACAAGGGAGTGCTTTGTTCTGCCTCGCTGCTGAAATGGAGAGCACGGGGTGCCCTCAGCGACCCGAAAACGCAGGCGGGTTGGGGAAGGTGGGGAGATGAGGGCAGCTCCCTGCTTGCGGGGTAAAGGAGAGAACTGCAGCAGCCCCTCGCTGGCTCTTCCAGCTGGGAATGGGCTTTAAAAAGCCAACTTCGGGAGGGGAATGCTCCAGTGGCCAGGAGGATTTGGGAGGTTTCCTTCTCCCCATGTTTCCTCTCAGCCTCACGTTTCTGGCTGGCTTCGCTCCGGGATGGCACATCTGGATGTGCGCAGGCATCGTGGTGGGGAAAAACACCTTTTCTCTCTGCTCTGTATTTGCTTGTTGTTTGCTTCTCTCCAGCTCTTAAACACCGAGGGGATGGCAACAACACAAACCCTTTCTCCCCATGGCTGAGGCACGGTGTGGCAGGAGCCCTGCCGCACGCAGGGGACAGTTGGGTTCTCTCCCCACCCTGCAAGCATCAGTGCACGATACGCTCTGGTTTTCCTCTCCAGCTGTTGTCACCGATGGTTATGGGAAGCGAAAGGTAGTTGAGGGAGTTTGGTATCTCTAAATCAGGGAGGTGATGGGCAGAAAGGAGGGGGTGAGGAAGGGCTTGGTGCAGCTTGAAGCTGGGTTTTGTTTAAATCCAGTGACACTTGAAATGGGGGCAAAAGGACTGAAGTGACCTTGGGAATAAATTTTATTGCAGGCGTAGCAGTGGCCAAAGAGCCATTTTGAGGGAGCTGGATGCAGGCAGGCAAGCTGAACATGGTGGGCTCGGAGCAAGGGAAGGAGCAGTGTGCTGTGTTTGGGAGGGAAAGTGCCTTTTTAGAGAGATAACAGAGATCTGAAGGCATTCAGCCCTTTTCTCTACATCTGTATCCCCAGCAACTTCTGCAAAGGTTGCTCTTGCTTCTGCCACCATCCATCCATCTTACCCTGCCGCGTCCCTGCAAGCAAAGAGCCCTTTTTATGTTACATGGTTAGATGGATTGCCTGGGCTTCCCTTTCTGCCCCCGATCCCTTCTCAGCAGAATTCCCTGTGGCTTCCGTGTGCTTTTAATACATTTGGTTTAATTGCTTTTAATTAAACCAAAAATAAAACTAATAATTGGGATGGCCAGCTTGCTTGGGAGGGAGGGTTTTGAAGGGATTCTTTGCTGCTTGCAGGCAGTGCCGGTAGCGGGGTGGGAATGGAATAGCCCCGTGTTATCCCTACACGGTGGGTGTGATTCTGGGGTTCTGTGTCCTGATGTGCTGGGTGGGGAGCACCCTATATGCTGTGTCACACAAGTCGAGCGGGTAATATTCCAGCTAGGAAAGATCCGGGCAGGTGAGTGAAGATGGGTGGTGGTGAGAGCCCAGCACACCTTTCCTGGCTCAGCTCTGCCAAGAGTTGCAATCCCAATGCTGCAGCCGGGCTTTCTCCCTGATGAGATTAGTGGCACAAAGCAGTGATTCTTCTGCTGCTTTTAATGGATGTTTGGGGTTTGTGCGGGATCGGGAATTCCTGCTTCCATCAGATGAGCCCTCTCTGTGAGTGTTTTATAGACACATCTTCCTTTGCTTGGTTTCAGGGCTAACATTCATATTGCCACAAGTGCTTTAGGCTTCCCCCTTTGCCTTCCCTCCTTCCCAGTCCTGTCCATGATGAATTTGATCTTCTTTCCTGCTTCGAAACTCACCATCAATCCAGGCTGCTTCCATCTTGCAGAGCACAGAAAAGCTCAGTGGCCTTCCCTGGCCAGGCTAAACACAGCTGGGAGGAAGGAGAAAAACAAATTCATTCTTGGGATTGTTCTTGAGGTGTTCCCTGGTCTCCCTGGATGAGTTGTGCAAACACTTCTGTGTGCATGTATATACATACGTAGGGCATGCATCCAGTGCTTCACCTGACGGAGGGGTGGCTGTCTCTGCCGGGTGGCATCGAAACCAGCTTGGCAATTTGTCAGGAGCCCAAAGACTGTGCTTTGGTTTGAATATGGATTTGCATAATTCATTGGGAATTAAACCTCACCGCCATCATATTTGCCTCTGTGTTTGTCTCCTGTTACCATTGAGGAGGTGCTGGTGTTGGGCGTTTGCTGGCTGCAGAGACCCTTCTGCTTTATGTTTCATTGCTTCTTCAGCGCAGAAAAGATGGCATGGGCTGATGTTCAGGGGGATGTGGAGCGTGCAGGGGCTGAATGTGGGGTCAGGAGGAGAGCCTGAGCAGAGGGTGAGCTTTGGTGCCTGGTTTCCTAAGGAAAAGAAGCTTATGGGAATGTGCTCCAGCTGTGGATCTCCTTGCACCCCTAAATGCCTGCGCCTGTCGCTGGATTTCTCCAGGGTGGCTTGATGCCTGCAGATGCCATGAGGAGGAATGGATGCGTTCACCCCTGTGGCACACAGAGCAGCACATGCAGTGCTCTTACCCCATCCTGGCCTTGCTGCATCCAAGTGGGACTCGTGATTCTGGAGCCATTTGAACACGGTTGGGTCATCAGTGATGTCCTCGCTCCAGCCCTGGGGTGTTTCTTGGAGCCGGTCCCCTCTTGCTGCCAGGACCCGCGTGTCGTGCAGGCTGTTGGCATGGGTTGGCATTCAGGTCTGATCAGGGCGCTGTGCCCCTCTGTGCCTCAGTTTCCCCTTGCAGTGCCACCTCCCTTTTGCAAGGCAAACCCCGAGAGGTGCTGAGCGACGGCAGCCGCTTTGCAAACAAGAAGGGCTAAAATAAGCAGTGACAGAAGCCGCGCCTCCCAGGGCTTTGAGTCATCCCAGCTCGTGCTGACTGCTCCCGGCAGGGGCCTGCGGGGCAAAACAGACCCGCATCCAGCTACCACCTCCCCGCCAGATGTTACTGCTGGGGTGGCTGGTTGCGTTTTGATGGGGGATCTACCAGGAGAGCAGATGGAGCTGCTATGGGGAGGTGGCATCTCCATGCTGGACCTGGTGAAACCATGGTGAACCGGTGGCTTGGGGCAGTCCCCAGGATTAGAGGCTTCCCGTTGGATTTATGGAGGAAAGGGGTGAGGTGAGCAGCTCCGCTCTGGCACAGTGTGGGTTTGGGTTTGCAGAATGGGGGTTTAGGCATGGTGGGTGCCATCCTCTGCAGCCCCTCCTCTCTGTGCCTGACAGGAGGCCAGGTTGGGATGAACCTAGGGGTGATCCCATGGTGGCCCTCACTGCACACAGAAGGAAGGTGACCAGGGCAGCGGTGATGGGAAGCCGAGGGGAGCATTGTGCTGGTGGCATTTACCTTGTGGTGGGTGCCGAGCGTTCATCCGCAGTGCTGGCTGCTGCCCATCACCCAGCGGTGTTTAATTTCTCAATGGGAGGCCAGGGAGATAATGCTGCACGGTCCCATTTAACCTGCTGGTGACCTGGTCTTAAGTCATTGTGGCTGAAAATAGACCGTGTTCCCTCCAGGGCACGGCTAATGGTGCTGGGAAAGCTGGGATCTCTCTTTGAAGGCTGATTTAATTGCTGCTGGCAGGCACTCAGTGCAGGTGATGTGGGGACCAGCACCGGTGCCATCCCACAATAACCTCCCCCACCGAGTGCCTGTAGCTCTCCCGGCTCTGGCAGTGAAGGGTAACGAGCTCTGTTCCTTAATGAAGGCACGGGACAGCAGCTCTGAGCTGGTGCATGGCTGGTGCTGGGTTAATTGCCCGGACTTTGCCTGCAGGGAGCAGGGGCTCGCTTGTTTGCATCACATCTTCTGCACTGAGTTGGGGTGATTTAAAGGACTAATAAATAGGGTGGACTCAGTTTCTGGGCTTAGGAAAAGCGGGGAGCAACAATATCAAAAGTGGGTACCCAGTGTCTGGAGCAGAATCAGCTCTAATAGACCCCCTGTGCTGGCCCCTGATGGCTGGAGGGTCTTCATCGTGATGAAGGATGGACCAGAGCAGAAGCATGTTGGTGCTGTCCTAGAAAGTGAGGAGAGGAAAGAGACTGCAATCTAGCAGCCAGGTTCTGCATTCCTGGGGATTCTGCTAATCATTTTGAGAGTTAAAATTACTCTTTTCTGATTTCCATACAGCATCTTGGTGAATGTGGAGCTGAAGAACCCACTGAGTTACTCCTCGCTATTCCAGGAAAGCTCTGTGGTTGTGTAGTGAGAGCCTAGAGGGTTTGGTGGACCCCCATTGGGGTGTCAGGTTTAATTATACCAGTGGAAAAGGAGAGACATCCAGCGTGGTGAGGGATTTCAGGTTGGGGACACAGAGGAGAAGCTGCTGCTGCAGCAGCTGGTGGTGACCCAGGAGTTTTGACACTGGTTTGAGTGTTTGTGTGCCAGGATTAACGTGGGACTGGGTCGGTGCTTCCCAGACTCTGTGTCGCAGGCTGGGTTGTGCATCACGCCAAGGGCATGGTTTCCAGCCTCACCTCTCCAGGAGGAGGAAAAGCCACCTTTTCTCTGCCACAAGGATTTGTGTCCCCATCAGGGTGGCTTCTTTCTGTACCCTATGAAGACCCTGTCAGCAGGGAGGTGGGTGTCCTTACCGGAGATTTTAGGGCATCTCATTGTCCTCCTCCTGTGGCCCCAGTCCCTGAACCACTGATCCACCTCAGACTGCATTTGCTTTGCTGCACGGTGGAGGCTGAGTCTGGAGGACACCGAGCGCAGAGCCAGTGTGTGAGCGATGATCCCTTGCAGCCACTTCTTCCCGTGTTCTCCTCCTCTGTCATCTCCAGCTTTTTGGGGCTGTTCCTGCTCACGAGTGAGAAGGAGGTGAGCAGTAGTGCTCAGCCTGATAGGGAACCCTCCGTGCCCTGCACACGTATCCTGCCCTTTGGTGCATGCAGCAGTAAAATCATAGCGCGGGGTAATAGTGACTGCGGGAGGGCTCATCGGAACCCCGGCATTCCTGCGCTGACGCAGCCTGCAAGACATAGTAAATATTGAGCAAGAGGCACTTAAAAATAAAGCAGCCTGGACACAGATTCCCCCGTGGAATGAAATGAAATTAAAAGAAACAATAGAGAGCTGCACCGAGCTGGGGGGAAGGAACTCGCCTTGGCTTTTAAAGGCAGTGATTTCTGCAGCTGAAGGAAAGCTCCCTGACGCTGTTTGAGCCGGCAAAGGCTGGGAATGCAGACCCCCCGCTGGAAGATGCTGCCTCTGAGCTCACCGGGACCCTTAGAAGATTAAATGAGGAGTTAAATTGATCTGGCTGTTGTGGATCTGGGGGATGAGATCGGAGGCCCTTCAGGGGACGTGGAGAATCGAGGCTGTAAATTAAAGCTTTGAAGCAACTGCCAGTCCCGTAGCACGGGGTGTAAATACAACCGGGTCGGGTTTTGGGGCGGAGGGTTGTGATGGCTTCAAGGACAGGGATGGGGCCTGGCTGCTGCTGTGGTCCAGGAGCATCTGATCCAGGGGCTTTGGTTTCAGCCCAGCATGTTCAGGGACTTGTATCGCTGCTGTCTCGTGCATGGCACTGAGTCAAGGCGGCTCCGGTGCCTCGGGTGTCACTGGAGCTGCCCTGGCAGACAAGGGGAGGAGGTGGCAAAGATTTACCCTGTCAGCACTCCTGGCTCTCAGCTGTTTGCAGCCATAAATGTGTGCATGAGAAATAGCTGCGGCTGTGCTGCGTGCCCCTGTGTTGTGGGGCAGAGATGTGCTGGAGGGGAGGCCCTGAAAGGGTTTCCAATGGGATGCTGGAGGATCAGGGATGCGGTGGTGATGGGATGATTCTGGTGGTGGTGGGAGGGGGCTGGCGGCCAGCGGGTACTCGCTGTGCTTGGACCTTCTCCCAGTTCCCCTCCCTCTCTCCCTGCAGGGATTCATGAGGACATAAGCGTTTATCCAGCTGTTTGTGGCATGGACTGGTGTCCCAGTTGGCTGCCTGTGAGGCGCTGCGAGCTGGACTGGGGAAGAGGTGACTGTGCTCTCAGCCAAGAGAGCTCTTGCTCCCTGCTAGAGCCCAGCAGCCAGATGGGACCCCGGCTGCAACGGGGATGCAGAGTTGAAAGCATCCCATGGCAATAAACCCAAAGCCTTGCTGCTGCGTTTTCCAGCCCCTCGAGGGCCAGGCTTTTTGGCTCAGGCTCCTCTGTGTCCCCATGCATAACGCTGTGTGGTACCAGTCTGCTTCCTGGCTGTGTGTCCATCACAGCCCGGGGATGATGGGGCAAGATGCTGACAGTTGGAAGTATTTCACAAGTGGCAAACCCCATAACGGGCAGATGGGGCTGGTGAGGAGTTACTTCACTTCTCCCGGGGGTCTTCCGGTGGCAGGACTGTGGCTTCTCTGGCACAGATGGCTTGTGCCTGGGGCTCAGCTTCAGCTCTTCATAGGCAGCGTTGCATGTGGCCACCTTCTTGCCACCAGGGTCATCACAGTGCTGCGTGATTCCCTTTGAGGTGACAGCAGGAACCAGAGAGCCATTCTGGGGTGTGAGTGAAGGCTGTGTGGATGCTGCATCTCCTTGGTGCATCGATGCTCGTGGCTGGTTTGGAGAAAGCAGACCTGGACTACAAGGGTGAATTCCCTGTTGAGTGGTCTCCCAGTTGCTCCTGCTTGCTGCTCTTCACCCATGCTGGGTGCCCAAGTGAGCCATCACCTCTGTACCAGGTCAGCAGCCAGCATGGGGGGCAGCGTGGGGATGCTCTGAAGGTGCCACCCGGGTGCTGGTGCACACATGTCCCACATCACGGGTGGCTCATTGGCCTGAGCTGTGTCCGTAGGGAAGGTGGTATTGAGCTCTAATGTGTCCCCTCCAGCACGTCCCCTTCTTCGCTGTCTCTTTCCCAAGCCAGGCTTGGGATGAGATGGAGAGAGCCCCCAGGTGCCTGGCAGCATGCAGGGACTGCTGCAGCCATGTCTGCCTGCCTTTGCCATCTCTTGTTTCCTGGTGGCTCCCTCTTCCCGAGGAGCCTTGGGTAACCCTGAGCGGGCTGAGCACGTGGGGCCGTTTCCCTCCCGCTTCCCCCAGCGTGACCTGTGGGCTCCAGACGTTTGGTGTGTGGTTTGTGTGGTTGCTGCTATCTCATCTCCCCATCAGTCACATCCCCTCTCGGGGGTGAGTCACCTCTCCCCCACTCCTGGTGCCGTTTTTGGAGGGCTGAGCAAAGATGAAGGAGGTGTTTTCAACTGGGCTGACACATCTGCACCCGCCAGGTTCCTCTGATAACAGCCCTTAGTGATTTATGTCTCAGTTGTGCAAAGCAGGTACGTTTGGAGCTGGGAAGGAAAGAAATGGCTGTGCATTGCCCCTCTGTGCTCGTCCACTGTACCCACTGGAGCATCACAGGGGGAGCCGGGCAGGGATGTTTACTTGGGCTGCTGGCTGGGTTAAGGTGGCTTGAGGGATGATCTCTGTGCCCCTTAAACCCTTTGAGCTGGGCTGCTTCAGAGACTGTAGTGATAGGACAAGGGGTGATGGGTTCAAACTCAAACAGGGGAAGTTTGGGTTGGATGCAGGGAAGAAATTCTTTCCTGTGAGGGTGCTGAGGCACTGGAATGGGTTGCCCAGGGAGGTTGTGAATGCTCCATCCCTG
>JBCJKH010059063.1:0-12703 GCA_039877255.1 Loriculus beryllinus
CTCTGTATAGATACCAGATGGGCATTTGGACGTCATCATGCTGACATCCAGGTATCCCACTGATTTCCTTTCTTCCTGTCCAGCCCTTCTATCACCTATATCCAACCGTTTACTTTTTTATATTCTTTGTGTAATACACTTTTTTAATATGTGGGGCTGGAAGAAAAAAAAAGTCCTCAGCTGTCTATCTATAAGAAACACTTCTCCTGAGCTACCCTGTAATGCCCCACGGGGTATTATGCATGTATCCTTCCAGGGAGCTCCTGCAAAATCATGGGAAACAGGGGATGAGGTGAAGAAAGAGCTTTAATCTCTCATCCTCTGTTGGTCTGTACTCTGCATCCCCTCATAAAATCTTTTACCTTTTCCTTGTGCAGGATACACTGCTCTTATCTCAGAACAAAAAGCTGAGTACAATTCAACAAGAGGCAAGAATCCTTCTGGAGTACTAAAATATCTGGAATTACAGTGTGAGTCTTTGCGATACCTGAACTGTTTTTTTAATGACTTGATTTCTGAATCCATAGCGATGTCAAAACTGAGAAGCATTCTTTTGGGAACTTTCATCTAAACATCACTTTTTTGAAGACAGTGTTTCCCTTGACAATGAACAGGATTCCTGCCAGCATAAACACACTTTGTGTTTTCATTGGACTGTCTGCATGTGATTCAGTGAAATGGATGCTACAGTACAGAGAGAGGTTTAAAACACCAGCTATTGGGCTTCTGGCATTTTTCTCATCTTTCAAATGGAGCAGTCCTGGACTTAGTATGGTTTTACTTTTTTAATGTGTATATTCTGGGTGATGGTCAGATTGCAAATTCTGGGCAGAGAATGAGGCAGGAATGTCCTGCTGATTTTCAACAGAATTTTTGAAGTTACATTTCCTTCAATTATACAGGAAATAAGAAATACTAAGGTCAGAAAAATGACAGCTTCAAAGGTAGAGGGCTCAAGGTACAGCTCCATACACCTCAAAATTTTCTGGTGATTCTGGTACAACAATAAAATTCACAGAAGTCAATTCAGTAAAAGACTGCTCACATAATGCGTAAGGACAGCAAAGTCTATAAGGCAGCACTCAGTACTGACTGATTTGGTCATTACTGCATTACTGCATCTTCTCTTTGCAGGGGAAAGATAAATATACACTGCAAACGCAAAACCTCTGCAATGTAACAGATCTAACCACATTATCTGGTATGAATATCATCACGGACCTTGTTACTGAGCAAAATGCAGTAAATATGGATGAAAAAGCTCACTAAGGGAATGTGGCTGGAAAATAAACCCAACAGGAGTGCTGGAGGAAGTACTAAGGAAATTTTATTGAACCATAACCTGTCCATATAGGGTAAAAAATTATTTACTCTTCCCAAGCTTTGTAGAGTTTACTGATTCACTGATTTAGGTCAGAAAAGCTATAGTTAGCTAAAATAATTCTTCTTTAATTCGTATTGCATTGAACAACAATGCATTTCTTTCAGCTAGCATGTTTATTTGATCAAAGGTTTTTTCTGGGTCACATTAATTTATGAACGAGACTCCCATGATGCTTGAGCACTTATGTTAACTGGCTTAACATAACCTTTGCATGACCTTTGAGCTTGTAAAGTATTTAAAAAAAAATTTAGCAGTCTTTCTTTGGGCTTGTCAGAGATGATTTATGTATTTTGCACTTTTACGTGTCTGCTTTTAAAATTTGCCAGACAAACACTGTTAGGAAGATTTGTGTGTCTGGTACTTCAGTACTTCTTCATATAAGATAAGCAGATGAGATTAGTTCCCTTTTATAATGTGCTGTAAACAAGTATGGATACAAACATATAAATATAGATAATATATATACACAAACACATTCACATATATATGCTGAGCTTGCTCTGTTTCAGTTATTGACAATCCATAAGTCCAGAGCAACACTTGCAATATTTACTTTATGAGTTATGGACTTTGGAGACAATCAATAAGGCAATTGAACTGCACAAGGTTAATTTGCTGGGGGTTTCTTCATACTAGAAATGACAGCCCATGCTACAGTGATCATCTGACCCCAGCATATCCAGGTTGTAAAAGGTTTTCCTGTTGCTGGACTGAGCTGTCTTCCTAAAATAAAAAATATTTTAGTGATTATTATAATAGATAGATAGTAATTTATCACCTGCCTTGCTAAACCATCCAAAGGTATAATTATCTCCACCGACGAGACACATATTCTATTTCAAAACTAATTGTTTCTGTTTTCAGAGCCCTCTCTTGGGTCTAAACCTTGTTTACACAATCTCTCATCACACTGTTATGTATGTTTAACAAAACACTGAGAGTATCTACAGTTAACATATATAGTCTTCCTGCAAGTAACCATAATGTGTTTTTAAGGTCATCTCTCAGCCTTTCCTTCAATACACTGATCAGTATTGAATAAATATTTGCACCATGCAAAAGGGCAAAGTGCAGAGACCCCTAATGAATGACCACTATGGGCACCTGCACGGCATGCGTGCTCGATGGAGGTAACAGCACAAGCTCATAGAATGTAGGCACATCTTTTCACTCCAGCTCATCACTCTAGATGAAAGCATGAAGTAAATTATCTCTATGGGGTCCACATTTGTAAATTTAGATGTAACAGCTAGGTCAGCAGTACAACTGGGCAAGTTCCTTTACTTTAGTACAGGAATCCAGACATGATTTCCCAGCACCACATGACTTTTCATTTACAACATTTTTTAATTGTGAACAGAACACAATAATCTCCATATAATCTACCATCTGACCAACAACTGGTCCTCAGAGAGAGATCCACATACTGATGCTTCTCTCAGGCTACTTGTAAGACTAGAGGAGGGTATTAAGCCACGGCAAGGCACTGTACCTGACTGCTGCCAAACCATCTCAGAGGGATGAAAAGTGACAGAACACCCAACAGGAACATGACAAAGTGGCATTTATAAATGTTTACAAGAAAAGACTGAGGTTAGGTAAGTGGAAAGATAAAGAGTTTTGCATATTGATATTATTTTTTGCTGTACATACTTTTAACACTTAATGTTTTGTTTGGAATTTGCTGTTTGTGTGTCATTGAGAGTTAATGGTGACAGGGATTTCCAAAGGAAACTCATCCATCTCCCAAACTTAGATAGGTTTCCATGTCAGCAGGATTCCAAAATTACTCAACACTTTGGTGTAATAGTTCTTTTTTTTTCCAGCTTCCATGAAAATAAATATGTTGTCACCCGTGGCTGCAACTCAGTGATGGCACGAAGTCAAGTACAGGATGGAGACGCACAAACACAGATCCAGAGCATGCAACTCAGTTCCCCTCTTCTGTGCTTCGTTTTTCTGCCTGTAAAATGGAGAAAGAATTTTCCAGCTGATCATGATCTGGAAAGCTAAGATGCACTATGGAGCACTAGTTATTTAGAACCACAATGAAATCAGTCATTTGAATTAAAAGAGAAGAGGAGGGAAAAGGCAATAAAATTATTATATTTACAACAGAGGGTGCATAGTTCTGGCATAAAAAAAATTGCATGAATACCATGCAAACTGAAACATTAGACAGAAAGCAAACTCAGTAGGAAGAAGCCCTTTAGGACTGATTTACTCTGCAGTAGGGTAGACCCATATCATCCCATAACTAATGCAGCTATGACAGGTTTGGTACCTGGGTACACAGTGCTAGATGACCCCAAGTAGATACAGCTCAGGTCTCATTTGAATAACCCTAATTTATTTGTGGCTGAATAAATGTACTGGAAAAAATTTTTTATTTTTCCTTTTTTGTTTACTTGAGAAGTTTTGTCAACTGAAATAAACCCCTTCATCCTGCTAAACTATCTCACAGTGAATATGCGCAAAGTGGAGTAGAGCCTGTTCCAAAGCACTCAGCAGTCAGCCAAAGTGACATCTTTCTGACAGGTGACACATTCCTCCTTGCAAGTTTTGAAAATTTAACACAGTGCGTAGACACTTGTTCAGTGATTGCGTAATGTTCACAGCTCCTAAGGGAAAGACTAGGATATCACAGAAGAAGCTCTTGTACACATAAAATAAGCCAATATTCAGATCCTGTCAATATAAATAAGTTGCTGTCTGTTTCCTAGTCTATTGTAGGAAAGAAAAATTATGCATACAGCCTCTTCTCTGTCATTTCTAGCCTCCCCCTTTTCAGCCAGTCAGCAAGGCAGTATCATATAAAGTGACCTGGACTAATAATTTATTTATGGCAGTTGTTCTTGTATTAAGCAGTCAGAATGCTTAAACACCGAGGTTGCCTCCTTCCAAAACATATTTACTGTCTGAATTAAATGGATCATCAAAGGAGAGCATAAAGGGGGGGAAAAAAAAAAAAAAGGCAGTAAGTTTACATAATTTCCCAATAAATTCACAAAAGCATCTAAGCATCCACCTCCCAGTGAGATAAGAGCCTCCCACTACTTACAGATACAAACTGAAGCTTTGGCATAGATGCCAGAACCTACTCATACCTTTTTGGTCCATCGAAGTAGCTCTCTTTCAATTGTTTAAGTCAATGGCAACTGAGTGGAGGAATTCCAAAGAGCAGTTTGAATGAAGAACGATGTTAGTTAATATGAGCTCAGCAGCTTAAGAAAAGCAAGTTTCAAATGAATAGATGGAAACACAATGCCCCCCAAAATACTCTGTCCATATGATAAAATGTTCTCCTTAAGCTCCATTTTGTTCCCCATTTCTGTCTTCAGTATGGACACTGAGTCACTGCACTTTTGCACTAATTTCATCTTCCACTTTTTAGTTTACTTAATGTGGATTTCAGCTCCCTCTTGGTTGAAGTGTCAAGCTGCTAACTAAATATAAAGACAGTATTTACCATGAAATAGTGCGAAATAATTCAGAAATCCATTCTGCATGCAAGAAGAGGAAATACTCTGAAATCTGCAACATGACAATCACTCCTGAAAAATTATTTTGCTTCATTCTTTTGTTTTTCCTCTGAAGTCCGGGCAAAACAGAAGAGGTTCAGTCTGGTGCTTGGCCTACTGAAGTCACATTCAGAATATGGTGTAAGTGATCATTAAAACATACCAATTTAAGAGGAAACAAACCAGCACTGTGCAATCAGAAGTACTGTAACATATTAGGTACAAAATTAGAAGCTCTTTGATATGTTCCCATAGGCTTTACTCAGGCAAGCCAACTATTTTAACTGAATTTGTCTGCTTGGAATTATGTTTGATTTCACAAAGGTAAAATGCCTGCAAGGCGTACAGGCATATGAGAGTCAGATGATTGCAGCTGGTGACCTCAGGGTCATTATTTTTAACCTCTGGGGCCGTTTCTGTCTGGAGCAGGCATGGATTCGGTGTTCCACAGAAAATGCCAGCATTTTCAGCACAGTGGCACTATCTTGAGGCTGACAAGTTTATTCAGGAGGCTATGTGCCCTTCTTTCTCAATAGATTAGCAATTTTTATCTCCAAAAATTATATCAATTTCCAAAATAGATGATAAATATTCTAAAGTCAGAAGAGCCTGCAGTGTGGAAAGATGCACTGTAAGATGCACAGGAAAATCCCCTGCTTCTCATGGCTCTCTGGGGTTGGTCTGCTGCTGCCTGGTTGCTATTTGACCAAGGCTGCCAGGGAAGGTCTTTTGGCTTCCTGCATGCATCAGTTGGTCATGTTTTTACTGGACTCATTGTCTCTCTAGTAGTGTTTGGCTCTGACTGCTCTGTGTTGGTCAGGCAGACACATCAGGTCAAAGAGTTGCTTCTTGCTGACAGTGCCTGGTTTGGTGCAGTCAAGGAGGAGTAGTTTGAGCACAGCTTGGGGTTATTACAGCTCCAGCTCCAAATATATAATTAACCTGAAATATGACATGACTGCTCTGAACTTCTAGCTGACCTGCAGAATAAGTCACTAGGCATCAGCTAGCCTCTTGACAGTGAGGAAGTCAAAGGAGTCACTGTGGAAAGGACAACAGCCTGATCTGGACCCTTGTGCCTTTTTTCAGTTGTGATAAAGGTTTTCCATACACATGGGCACACCACAGTGCTGTCCTCCCATTCAATGGCTGCGCACAGCCATCTCAGCCCAGCCTGAAGATCACTGACCAGGACAGTAGGCCAGCAACTGTGTTTGGTGTCATCCAAGGCTCCAACTATACAGATTCTAGTTGTGACAAATGCACTAAATTCACAAAGAGTGATTCTCCAGATCAAAATAATGAGTTCTTAGGCAGGAACAAAGAGTGAGATTTCCAGTGATCGAATTAGGTGGATAAATAAGACAATCATAGGAAATAGAGCTAGCATGTAGTTCACCCAGCTGACAGCCCAGGACATCCAGGACAGAACTGTATGTCAATCTCGTAATGTGTTGGAATTAACTTGATGCAGGGCAGGCAGATGAGCAGAGAGACAGACTTGGAAGAGTTAAACCTCAGGAACAGCCAGGCACTCAGAAGATTTACTGTAGGTGGAATTTCATTACACAGAGAAGCTCATGGCTAGAATAAGCTGCCAAAGGAAACAATAGAAGCCACTACTTTGCTTTAAAGACTTAAGAAAATATTTAAAAAAAATAAATATTTGGTAGTACATCTGCCATCTCAAAGAATACCTAGCTTCCTTTCAACCCTACAGTGTTTTCTGTTCCAGCTGCAGGATATTTCTCCTCATTGCACTGTGAATTATATTTTTTAGGCTTAAAAGCAGCATCTGCTATATTTTAAGATGATTCTCTGTGTTCACCCAAGCTACCACTAGTCCTACTCCTAGCAGAATATGTATAAAAGCAGCTTTACTCTGCTTTTGTCCTTTCCTCAGCTCAAGGATGAAGAAAATGTCTGTGTCACCCCACCCAGACTATATCCCAGCAAGCCCAGAGTTGCTCTACTCATTGCCTGGCAGTATGGAGTATAGGGCACCTCTACATCTGCTCCAGGCTAAAGAGTATGCTGACCCTTAGCCTTGTTTGCTTGCAGTTTGACCTTTTAATGCTGGATTTTAATTTACTTTTTCGGCTGACAAGCAGTGCATAAGGCAGTTCATGGGACCAGGAACGAAGACCCTCTAAATCTCTAACCTCAGCTGCAATACCAAGGAAGAGTTAAAAAATGTTAAGTTCTGAATTTGGAAGTTATGATTAATTTCTGTGTGGGGAAGGAGAATTATACATGTATTAGTTTCACCATGTGAGGAACATATTTTTGCCATTACCTAAATAATGAAGCTCCAAGGACAAGAAAAAGGAACTTGGAAGCCCTATTTTTCCCATTTTGATCCAACAGCAGTGGGGGTCGGTGCCTCCTATGTCAGCTTGTTATAATGAAGAGTTACTAAAAGGTTTTTCTGCTTGTCAGCTTTCTGACAACTCCTGAATGTGGTAAAGGTGGGCTAAGAGATGATTAGTCACCACCTGCCTCTTAACAAACAAGTTCTCTTGAGTAACTCATATGCAATATTTAACTGTGAATAAATCCATTTAAAGCACCAGCTCTCTCACAGGCCATCTGATGGTAATCAGGCCCAGTTCCTCTTCCCAGGAGATGTCTTGAACACTGTCCCACGGCACAGCTCTCTAGCCACATGCTCCAGTCATAAGTGCCTCTGGATGCCAGTGCAGAGAAAGCCAGGAGAAGAGGCACATACAGCAGTTTATGTTCAGTGCATAAAAAGCATTTTTTGTTTTGCTCCATGCCCCATTAGGCATATTTGGGCATTACAAAAACAGTGGGTGTAAGGGCCTGGACACCGTCCTTGACCACAAGCTGCTTCCCCTGCCAAGGGAGGAAGTGCATCCCAACTGCAGTACAACAGCCACAGCTGGAACACTGCCTTTAGTTCTCCTTCAGTGCTACACCTTCCTTCTTGAATGGCACAAGGAGCTTCAGATGCCCTTCCTGCATGTTTTTGTGCCGTACATATTATGAATAGGAACAACAGAAACCATAATATTTAATATTTTGTTCCTGATTGACTTCAATTCCTCCTCTCTTCTACCATTTTAACTGAGTTCCCAGCTTTGTGCTTTCAATCCACTAAACTTCTTACCTTCTTCTATTTCGTTCATTTAGGCTCTTCAGTCCCACTGTATGTTTTAACATCAGCATATATTTTGCCCTCAGAACCTAGCATTAAATTCATGGAACATCTGCGCATGTACTCACACACACACAAAATGTATGGAAAGACATAACAAAAAGAAATCTAATGTCTGAAGAAGTCAATGCATGTCTTCAGACTTCACACTTTTCTGGCAGAAAATGGTTCCCTAATTTGTTACAGTACTCACCTAGTAGTGGCACACAGTCCAAAAGCCAACCCACACAAAACACTGCAGTCTGGGCTGCTGGTACCTGAACTAATTTTTTTGCATATTGTGCCTTGGGATGTAGTCAAAACTGAGTTTGGCAGCATCTTTTTATCATTTAATTTGTAGTGTCTCATTCCTTCTCTCTGCTGGACTTGTCTTCTAGCACATTTCATAAATACATTAAGCACCATGGGAAAGTTGGCAACATTCATTCAAAAGGCCTGCTTGAACAGAGAGCTAAGATAATAACTGATGCCTGCGTAAGATGATGAAGAAAAGGCCTGAAGAGCAAACATGATGATAAACTAAGGAGCAAGAGGAATTAGCTGTAAAACTCAAAATTCAGTTGCAGCAGTTGAAATTTGGATGCATCATCCTGCAGAGTAATGGCATGACAGCTTCCATACACATTCATCTAAGGATTGAGGTAAACATTACTCTTCCCCCTTTGCTGGGAGATGGGCTCTGCTCTTTTCTGGGGAGAGGCTATGTTCCCTTCTACATCATCCTAAAGTGTGATTGGGGGCAGCTTGTTATATTTCCACTTACCTGTTGAAAAATAGATGTTGTGTAGTGTTTCCCTTTCTAAGGAACTGTGGGATGAGTGAGCAGGCTGCTAAAAAGAACATCCAGATGTGTACTTGAGAGATCTAAAGGGAGGGAGAGACAGTATTGTAATTCAGCTGTTAAACCAGATTGTACGCTTAGCATTAGCTGAGACATTTTCCCAGATGAGAGAAATCACTACAGAAGCATGGGCACCGTTAAAAGAATTCACATAGTAAGGTAAAAGCAACGCAAGTTTCTAGAGAAGAGATAGACCAGAACCAACAGTGGAACTGTATTAGAGGCTCTCATCCAGGTGAGTCACAGAGAGTTTTAGACCTTTCCAGAATAAGATGTATTTTAGCAAGGCAAATCAGCTCATTGAATGTATGTTCATTTGACACGGGCAATGAATAGGTTTGCCCCTTGCCACTCTGAATTTTGGTTCTCTTCCATTCAGTTCTCCTGTCTTTTTCTGTATGATGTTGAACGGAAAACTACTTTCAAGGTATTCATTTCACAGTTCCCAAGGATCATACAGTTTCATTTAGATAAAAATGATAGGTGATTTTCAAAGGATGAGCAAGTATCAAACAGACTCATTGCACTAATGCTAATTCCTTTTGAAGCACAAAACCCCACAGCTGTTGATCTAAGTTTCTGCATCTGCTCCAGGCTGGAAGAGTGATTTCAGATCATAAATGAAAGTGAATGAGCTAAAAAAGAGCAACTGACAGCCTTTGTCAAAGACTACAGGTATAGGGTGGGTGGAGGCAGGGGCAAGAGGCAGAAAGTGCAGTGCAAATTTCTCCATCAAGCCTGGGAATGTCTGGTTTTACGCTGACCCAGTCCTTGGAACACTACTCCATGAAGTACTGTTTGCCATCCATTTTCTGGGGAGCACATTTCTTTGCTTCCCACAGAAGTGTATGCTAAAAACTTGATGGTACCATTTTGCCTTCTTGTAAATGACCATCTCTCTTTATAAACAATAGTTTCAGTATTTTCTGCATACAGTTATACTATGAATTGGGGTTACTGGCTGCTGAACTGGACTTTACTGTCTATGTTTAAATTCTGCAGGATGAGTTATTTGTGACCAATCCATGTTGCATCAATGTTGGGGCAGTCATTCATTTAAAACGCTTTGGTTCCAGGTTTGCCCCCAGATAAGAAGACTCAGCTGCCACTGAATTGTAAGAGTACATGAAAATCAAGTGATTCTGACCCTTATTTCCATGTAATCCATCCCCTACCATCCAATACAAGACAGTCAAAAAATCATTGAGTCTGCTCTGAGATTAATCCACTCCTATTCTTCCAGGTAGAATAGTCTGAGTAGCTTTTCTTGAGACTGGGCTTCTCATTTTCTGACACATTAAAAAAAAAAAAATCCATTCCATATGTAGAAAGCTGATCAAAAAGATGAAGAAATCTTCCTTGCACTGATTGAAAGCTTTTAATTCACTGATTCACTGAAAGATTCAGATACTCTCTGTAACATCCAGGTTTATAGTTAGAGTCTACAGAGCCACCTCTGAAAAGATGCATTAAATAAAAATATGAAGTACCTTCAGAACTGGTGAGGGAGAATACCTTGTACTTCTGCAAGCACAAATAGCTTGTGAAGTGAATAAGGAGCCCAAACAGAGAAAGAAAGAATGAAACCAAGAAAATATTGGCTGCACTGAATGCACAAATGCTGTGCATTTTATGGACACATGATGGTTGCCACAGAGCTGGCAAATATATTCACATTGCTGATGACAAAGCATAAAGCCCTCACCTTAGTCCTGATGTCAGTGAACTCTTTATGACCTTTATGACTCTTTATGGCCTTTTTCAAGGCCAGGTTGGACGAAGCCTTGGGTGGCATTGTTTAGTGTGGGGTGTCCCTGCTTATGGCAGGGGGGTTGGAACTTGATGATCTTAAGGTCCTTTCCAACCCTAACTATTCTATGAGTCTAATTTACATCCCCTCAAACAAGCAAACCTTCAGGCTTTTGTTACAGACCCTCTGACTTTTCTTCCTTGCAAAGAAATCATCCCAGGGACTGGAGCGGGATGGAGGCACCTTGAGAAGAGCTCCAGGAGAGCCACTGGACCAGGCTGTCACCTGCCGTGGCAGCCAACACAGTGCTGCTCCATTCCACCGCTATCCAAACAGGTCCTACGTGCCACCTGCAGCGATGTGCCTGCTGTGAGTGCCTGGGAGCAGACCCGAGCATGCTGCCAAAACCGAGCAGAGACAACAAAAACAACGGCAGGGAAACGGCCACGCTCAACAAGCCACCAGTGCCAACCAGGCCCCCTTATCCAGACCAAACGGCACATGTGGCCCCAAGGATTTCTCTGTCTAAGAATGAAGCCTGGGTGCAGGGTCAGAGGGTTGAGGCTCACCAACGCCAGCCAGAGGGGCCCCCTGAGTGGCTGTGAGCTACCCCCAGCCCATCCAGCTCCGCACCTTCCCTTTCCCCCCATCTCTACCTCAGCCTCTCAGCTAAGAGTTCCTGGGCCGACACCGCAGTTTTCCGCATTATTCATCCTAACGGGCTCCAGCACACCGCACGCCCACAGGAGCCCGCTGCCCGCCGATTCCAAGGACAGATCCCCCCGCCCAGAGCTCGGCGCCCGGCTCGCAGCCCCCGATCGGGAGGAAGGACGAAGGCGGGCGGGCTACAGCCCTGCGCAGGCCGCGACCCCCAGCGCTGCCCGCCGCGGCGCCAAGCCGGGACGCCGGGGCCGCGGCTGCGGAGCACACCCCCTCCCTTCCCGCCTCCCCTCCCGCCCGGTTCGGTGCCTGCAGCCCCGGGGACGCAGCCCTGCTCGGTCCCCGGCACTGGTGGGCGCCGCAGCCGCAGGCCCCGGCCCGCCTCGGCGCAGGCCTCAGCCCGGCCCCACCGCGCCTCCGGTCACCCCCGCGGGCCGGCGCTGCCACTTCCCGCCGCAGCTGCGGGGCCCGGCGGGCAGGGCAGCGGGCGAGGCCCCCGCCGCCGGGAGCACCGGGAGCAGGTGCAGCGGACGGCGGGGACAAAGGGCAGCGGCGATGGCCCGGCCCGGCCCGGTTCCGCGCGGTGGGATGCGGCGTGGTCGGGGCCGGCGCGATCCCGTTTGGCTTATCCGGGCCTGGCCCGGCGCGGTTCGGCGCGGCGCGGTTCCGTTGCCCCCGGTTCGGTTCGGCTGTCCCCGGTTCGGGCGCTCCGCTCACCCTCGATGGAGATGACGTGCTCGCGGATCTGGCTCTGCAGCGCCAGGTCCTCCACGCGCTCGATGAGGTCGTAGATGGCGTAAATGTTGGGGTGCACCGACTCGAAGCGACCGATCTCGGCCCGGATCGCCGCCGAGTTGGACAGACCGAACTGCGGCGGCGGCGGCCCGCCGGGCTGCGGCCCCGAAGGGCCGGGCACCGGTACCGGCACCGGCCCGCCCGGCGCCGCCAGGCTCTGCTGCTGCGGGCTCTGCCCGGGCCCGCCCTGGAAGTTCATGGCGGCGGTGGCGGGGCCGGCGGTCAGCGGCGCGGGGCCGCCGGCAGCCGCTGCATGGCCGCGCTGTGCGGGCTCCGCCGCTCTGCGGGCTCTGTGCCCCGCCGCGCCGAGCACAGCCGCCGGTAGCGCGCCCCGCGTCACGCGCCGCCCCCGCCCCGCCCGCGCTCGCGTCACGGCGGCGGGAGCGGGACCGGCCCCAGGGCGGAGCGGAGCTGGGGGGGGGGGGCACTGCCCGGCCCCGTGTGCCCCCCGGAGCCGTGACCGGGGCTCGCTGCGGGCGGTCACGGCGCGGCACAGCCCACACCGCGGGGACGGGACGGGGAGGAACAGCCCCCCGTGCCCGGGGCTATCGCTGTCCCGTGGCTCCCCATCCCC
>JBCJKH010059063.1:12803-25122 GCA_039877255.1 Loriculus beryllinus
GTTGTCGGGAACTTCACCTGACTGCCTTGATTTTTCAGATATGATGGCCAGTGGCTTATCAACCTCAGTTGCCAGCTCCTTCAGGACCCGCAGATGGATTTCATCAGGTCCCATGAACTTGTGTACATTCAGGTTCTTAAGATGGTCCGGAACTAGATCCTCTCCTACAAGCTGTATTTAATTTATTTTTTATAACTATTTTTGAAATGTGTTTGGATTTTTTGCTGATGTTATTATAGCTGTTTACTTAGCATGATGCTTTTCATTCCACTAATAACTGCTCTCCTGCAAGACAAGATAATTTTGCATAAATGAGTGTGTAATTACAAATTCATTTCAAAAATAGTGAAATTCCTTTCACTTTAAAAGAAATGGATTAAATTATGTTGGTTGCTTGCATTTTATGCCTTAAAACAAATTGAGCTATATGCATTTATTCCTTCAGTGCAGCAGAATGGACAGAAAGCTATTGCAGTTACTTGGTGATATGTGGTAATATCACATTTCATTTCTTCCCTTGGATAGAACTGCCTGAAAGTTAGGGTAAGAATAATGTTATTTATTTCTGAGGAAATTTTCCTAAGGACATGGAGGTAAATTTTTATTATGGCTGAATTTTATCTAGTGTCTCATGATCTGAGAGAATTTCATGTATTGTCTCAAGATCTGAGAACTATCCTCTCATGAGATTTTCATGCACATGATTATTTATATCTAAATGATCATTTAGGTGACTGATAAAAGTTTTCTTGATGGGTTGATATTCATTGGACTGCTTTTGTTGACGTATAAAACAAGCCACTACCATTGCGATGATATGCTTTATTTATCACGTGTTGATTCACTCAGTCTAAAGCTCATAACTGTCTTTTCATGGGCCCTGAAAAGAGATTTTGAAGAGCATCAGAGCTGAAAGCCTTCCCAGTCCAAAGATGTAAGGTTGTTAATGGCAGTCACAAGAGGATTAATTTCCAAATATGAAAGGTACAATATTTGGTTGTGTTTGTGGACTTGCCTCTGCTTACATGAGTGGAGATGTGCTAGAGTCATATTCATCTTTCTTGTGATACTGAAGACCATGAAAAGCTGAATTTCAAGTTCTATGGTATTTTCCTCAAAGTTCTTCTTCCTGAAGAAGTTTCTTCAGGAAAAACTTCACCTCTGCCTTGGTTTCAAACTAATTTCTTCTAAAAAGAACTCCAAGTTGAACAGAACATATCTCATCATTAAAAATATTGCTACTTCTTTAATGATCTAATTAGTTTTACCTGCCAGGGCCAGTTTCATAGATTTCAATTAAAAAGAAGAAGAAAAGACCTGTCAAGTGACCTACCTCTTAATGTATTTGGTAAGATGAAGGTTGGAACAGCAAAATGTTTTAATGAACACAATCCCTGTTTGCTGAAAGTAAAACTATTACTGAAAAATCGAACAAACTAAGTTACAGGATATTTCATGTTTTGTCATTAAAAATCATTGAAACCAAGACTGACCTGCTTTCTCCATTTCGTGTTTACACGTGAAACAGATTAGACCATTAGGGAAACAGTAATGGTCTAATTATTTAGATTATTATTAATTCAAATTATAGAAGTGGATGTATTTGCCTAATTATAAGTAATGAAATGCCTTTATCTACACAACAGGACCCATGGAAATGGTGTTCTGTCAGATTATGGCCACAGGACAATATTATTAATTTATGTGGTCATTTCACAACTACCATGTAACATTAGATTGAACAGGAACATCAGAGTTAGCTAAGAAAAAAAACTTTTCAGATTAGGCTTTAGTAATAAGTGAAGTCTTTTGTCTTTGAAGGATGATGTTGTGTGACATACATCACAGCTTGTAAATTGTTTGCCTAGAGGACATCTTCAAGGCCTGTAAAGCAAATAACATGTATTTCTTAGCCAGATAGAGCACTATAGAATAATACAGTTATGGCAATGTCTATGAAGTTAAGTAAGAGTGGCAGAAGGAGTGACCCTGAGCATTGGATCCCTTTGTGAATGTTACGTCTCATCCTACTTCTGCTTTGGACCACTCTACCTGGCTCTTTCTAAGACCATGTTTACATAGGTGTTGGCAGCACGGCTGTGAGCTAGCTGCTGGCACTTGGTCTTGGTGCCAAGGATTGCTCCTCAACATGTTTTTAGTTGGCAGTAGAAACATGGCCAGTTGGATACTTGGGGCCCAGTTCTACTAACCCGTTCTCAGACACACAATGATCTTGCTGCACAGTAGTGTCAGCACAGTAGTGTCAGTAAAATGATTTATCAATAACAATGACTTCTATGAATAAGAAACTCCTAGGCTAGGCTTCTAGACCACTTAAAGAGATCAGCTCAACTCTTGTTAGGATCTGTCTGACCTTTCCGGTTTCTTTGACCTAGAAGATGTTTGTCTCGGTGATCTCACTGCAGTAATTCTGTGTTGGTGATTTTCAAGCTTTTAAATGCATTGTTTTCTATTTTCACCTTGTGCTTTTGCTCAGAAGTCCTCTAACACAGTGCTACCATTAGCTTTAGCCAGGAGGCTTGTCTTGTCCTACATTGAAAGACTCTGAAGGGCTGAGGGACATTATCTATTATTTTATTCCATTCTTAAGTACAGAAACAGATTTTATTTTTTCTAATTCATGCCTGCAACCTGAAACAAGCTTAAAACAATGGCTCAAACCTTCTTTAAGCAGACAATCAATTAGGCTTAGTATAGCTATTGTGCAGATGAAATCTAATCTATTTTTTTACTAATTTATGCCATCATATTTTACATGTGTAAAGTACCATCTTCTGTCAGACTATCCCCTTTAGGCTTTTGTAAGTCACTTTATATGTCCCCAATAGTTTTAGACGTTTTGTTAAGTAAGTCTTACCTGTGTCCATTTGACTGAAGCTGCAATTTCCCCAACTAATGTTTTCATAAAAGAATTTCATTATACAACTTCTACAGAAGCGTGTTCATTTGATAATTTGATTACGAAGACTTTACATCCTTTTCGTAACATTGCCACATCCAGGATTAGACGAACAACTTGGTAATTATAAGGCTGAAGTTTTCGGGTCATAATCATTGATCAGTTTGATGAACTCAGCTTTGTAGAAGTACAACAAAGTGATCAATGAAAGAGAACTTTCTTGTTCTGTAATGAATTTTTACACCAAAATTTGAGTGACAAACCATAGCCTATTGAAGTCTCCTTACTATTACTGTTATTATTATAAGCTTCATGAACTTCTCGTGTGTGACTGCACCATCAGACACAAATAGGCTAGGCAGATGTCCTGCTCTACATTTTTTTCAATGTGAGATGTAGTTATGTTACTTTCCTAGCAGCCTTCTGGGAAATTAGTGCATCCTGAAGCCAGATGGCTAGTATCATTTATCAGGTATCTTGACTTGACAAAATAAATGCAAAAAAACCTCTTCACAAAACTAAGCCTATCATTCAGAACACATAGGCTCTAGTTTCTATGGTAAGACAGATAGTTATATAACATTGAACACTTTATGGAAGACATAGCAAGTTTGCAGAAAACCTAGGAATAGAAATAAAATTTAGAATTACTTGATATTAGATACATTAAGAAGCTAAGGAGGAAGAATGAATTAAAAGACTGGCTTTTGTTGGAAGAAGGAAAACCCCTTGCTCTAAAGTAGTTGTTTCGCAGATGTGAAGTCATCTTCATTTTGATGTTTCTGACTTGAATTGATACAGCTTGGCTGGCTGACTGAAACCAATACTAATTCAAGCAGAGCTAAAATCTGTTATTATTGTTTGAATTAATAACTTTTGGTTTAAAAAGTACATGATGTATTTTCCCTGTTTCTTTACAGTTAGGATATCCAAAGGGATTTAATGTTTCCATTAGAAATTTACTTTTCTTCAAGTGCTTTTCATGTCCTAAAAAGTATTACAGAAACTTTAAAGTAGCCACTAGATGAGTCCAGGTCTTGCAGCTAATGTCTAACCCAGCTTCTGCAATTTTTACATCAGGCTGTGTAAAAGGGCAGATCAGGGTACAAGAACCCTGCCCAATCTAAAAGCTAAATCTCAGTGAATATAACTGACTTTACACAGCCTTATATGCACACTTGTATTGCCATACTCAGGTATAAAAAATTACAACAAACGTGCTAAAATTCAAAGGTCTCTATTCATCAGCACCCCAACATGCTCTATGCAGTACACAAAGGTAATGAATCCCTGGTCCTTGATGTTAAAATAACATGCCTACATTAAAAATGTGCTATTCAGCTCATTACTTCTGCAAATTGCCAAAAAACTGCCCAAAGATGACCAACATGAACTTATTTTATTTGTTTTTGCAGAAAGCCTCTGTGAACCTGATTCAAAGTGTTATTTTCCTTCGCAGGGCCAGTTTGTACAATTAAGTGATCCAAATTACATATTGTAATTGCTGAAGTATCCATGTTCCAAAAAGAAAGTTACCTTCTGCCTTTTCTGTTTGTTAGCAGATATGTTCAGGATGGTGAGGAAAAGATTTCTTGCACTTGTGCTATCAGTAACTGGACCTGGAAGCCAGCTGGTGTGCCTGTGCTACAGTAAGGCATGTGCATGGTATTTCTTTCACTAAAGAAAGAGGATGATGGATGATTTCTCATTAAAAAATCAGTGTCCAATCCAAATCAGGTAAGTAGTGATAGGCAGTGGCAAGCTCTTGGTGGCTTTTAAGAAAGCTTTAAAATCAGCTTAATTCATTGTTCTGGGCACAGTCTTATGCAATCATAGCAAGAGAGCTCTTGTCATATCAAAAGCTAGTTTAATAACCCACAAGAGAGACCTTTTTAGAGGTGAGTGGCTGGCTGGAAGGAACTGGGGAAAGAAGATTTAGTGGAGAGGTCTTTTCTTCTTACCTCCTTGCTATAGCTGCTTCATGGATCAATGAAAGCCTGTTACTAAAACCTTTTGCCAGTTTGTCATTTGTCAACCTAAGTAAACAGACAATTCAACGTCATTGCATTGCAGGAGCCCAGGACTCATTATGCTCTGCTAGCTCGCTCCAATGCCAAGATTAGCACCTGTGGTAGGAAAAGTAACATAACCGCTAACACTCCATGTTGGCATTCTCACCAGCCCAGAACAGGCTCTCACTCAGTACAGCCAAGTGCTCTTTCTTTCCCTTCATCTCCTTCTCCCCAGGAAGGAGAGATATTTAAGGATTCAGAGGTAGGTAAAGACCTTCAGCTAGTGCAAACTGGTGTGGCTTCTCTGACTTTTTGCACAAGCTAAGGGTCCTGTGCCAAGAGCAAAAAGTCATTTTCTGTAGGGAAGCAGGAGAATACAAATTTAATCTTCACACACTGTTCCACTGAAGCTGGCATGAGCAGTCACTGCTGAGTGACTGCTGTTTACGTGTCCCAATTCCAGCTGGTTTTATGAGCATATGTTATATCTACAGGAGATATGTGTAGGGAGCGGAAACAAAGACACTATGGAGCGATCTGTCTTCATCAACTGGAGAAATGTTTAAAAAAGTACACATGGATTCAGAACTGCGCCAGTGCTGAGGAATGAGTTTTACAGGCATATTTGAGGACCGGGAGGTGCCACTAGCAGTGAAACCAGAGCAGTTCTGTTCAGAGTGGTGGAGCCAGTAGGGATGTCCCTAACTCTGCCCTGTCAGGATCCCAGGTCCTTGTATGGAAATCTTCTCTCCACTACTTCACTGGGGCAGAAAAGAACGGAAGATGTGGAGGAGACCTTGAAACTGCCAAAGGTACCAGGCTGGAGACCAATCACTCTGTAGCTTGCAGTGGAGCACACTGCTCCCAAAGCCCACCCAAGTGTCAGAGCTCTAGCAATGGCTTTAAGCAACCTCCTAGAGACTGAAGGTGTGCCTGGGATTAAAAATACTTCCACAGTCTTTGTGGTGGTGAGCAGCCAGCAAAGAAGAAGATATTCTGCAGATTTCCAAGGTCAAAGCTTGTCTGCAGAAAAATCTCAGTCAGACAGATCTCACAAATCATATCAGCTGTTCTTTCCCAAGCATTTTGTTATACTTGCTAGTAACAAGATCACATATGATTTCAAAATGTTCCATGAAGAAAGGAAACCTTTTGGTTTTGATGCTATTTGTCATTGGCAGCTGGTTGCTCTTCATTGTGAGCATTTGATTATAATGTTACAGCACGAAGCACTTGATAGAAAATAGGTAACGCACTCAAGATAGTTCATTTTGGATACAAGAAATCCTGCATACATCGGTAAGTCCAGATCAGCAGTTCTCATGTTTCTTCAGTTTTTATTCCCCTAAATCAGCTTCACTGGGACACAGAGATAAATCTTAAAGCAGAAAATGGTATTTGTGTTGCATTCAAACAGCTAAAGACCACCACTGTGAAGCCTTACTAGAATAAGGCCTGAGTTCTGCTATCTGATACCTGGCAGATTTTTGAAAGTAGCTTAGCTGAACTCAGTACCCCAATGACCAGTTTTAACATTTTTCAGCAGACACAGTGCACATTTTCACCCCCTCTTCTCCTTCTTCCTCCACCAGTGAAAATACTTTAAGCTTTTCTCACACAGAGATAGTTCAGAGTTTTGAGTAGAGCTAGTGAAATGATTCATTGGAAAAAACCTCAAAGGTAAATGCCTTACTTTAGGATAGATTTACAAATGTAGCCAGGGAACAGCGTTCAAATTCCCAAATCAGTGCAGGAAAAGATTGCAAGGCAAGGAGAAAAGACAGTTGCTGTTTTCTGACCTTTCTTTCCACTTGGGAGGGGGGGGGAACCTCAGTGCTTCCAAACGACAAAGAACTCCCACTCTCTATTCAGACAATTAACGTAAGAACAGTTCTGACATCTGTAGAGAAAACTTGCCAGATTTATCTTCTGTACCTTTCTAATAATTGCTTTCAGTTACGTAGCATGGCTGCAGTATCTGGAAAATTAAGTCAAAAGTAGCAGTCAATTCAACAAAAATCTTCTCTAGTTAAAATGGTTTATTACAGAATCCTCTTGTAAAAAGATTCATTTGTCCTTTCAGATTAACCCAGATAAATGAAAATCCTGATCCAGGACTTTCTCCAAAGACCTTTGAAATCCTATAGTCAGGCCCTTTAAGTTTAAAATACTTTCCCATACTCAGATCTTTTCCTTCTTCTTAGGATCAGCTCCCGCATTTCTGTCTACACCTGCAATTATCTGAAATAAAGTTCAACATGGAAAACTCATCTAGAAGGGATGTTTAAAACATCTAACTTGAGTCATTCAAACACTGAATTTATACTCTCTAATATAATTATATAGTCACAGGGGATAAGACTTTTAAGCTACTTTTAGGCACTTACAGATCAAAAGATCTTTAGAAAACACCATTTGGTATCCAAATGCCTCTGAAATGAGCTCTATCATGTACTTACCAATCAGCACGGAGGTGATGCATTGCCTCCATGGCTACTCCAGGTGGAATAGCCAGTGACCAAGGGCTTGATTTTCTATTGCCCATAACTGACTTTTTCCAATGAAATGCATATAAGCCATTTCACAGTCACAGAAGACAGCTATCAACCTCTGATATATCAGCATCAAACTTCAGGTCAGAAGAGCTTAACTCTGAAAGATTATATGTCTGTTAAATATCTTGGCATTTCTGAAAAGCTGGCTGGGATTGCATTCCTTGAATCAGCTTCTAGGTACTTGTCTTAAGGCTCTTTTAGCCCAGTCTGGGCAGCACTCTGAATCTAGCTCATCTTCAGTGCTCAGGTATTCAGGAATCTGATAGCAAGGAAAATAACATAGCTTTCATTTCTCAATAATTAATAAGAAGGAAAAGTAAGTCCTTTGAAACTCTAGTGTTCATGTACTTCTTCCTTTATCACATGCAACTTGCATGTAAAAATGTGAGCTGACATTCCCTCATGCTTCAGGTTATTAATCACCTGTTGGTAGACTTGGAAATAAAGTTACTTTGGCAACAGTTATATGTAAATATCCTCTGTCAGGGTTCTTGAGCCATGAATGGTCTTATTAAAAAGAGGTGAAAGGGAAATTCAAATTGTAACTGTTCAGCAGTGGTAATTTGTGACCAAGGTATGATGTGGTATGGACTGCAAGAACGCCCCTCTGCAGAATGGGTTAAACTAGGTGGAAGCAGGAATGGCACAGACAGAATGACTTTATGAAAGAAGTGATGTTTCTGTTGGTGTTGAGATAAGAAACAGTCAAAGCACTGTCTTGTAGCAGTCCTGGAATTTTCAGTGCCACATTGCCACCTATGTGCAGCAGAGCTGGGCTAGATGAGCCCCACACAGAGCTGAGACCCCGTTACTAAGGCTCACAGGACTGGCTTTGATGCAAGCGTATTGGCTGGTGACACATCTTTGAAGACACGTTGTAGATCCGCTTATGGTCGTAGGACTCTGTCCAATGCATTGTTATGAAATCTTTATATTTAAACACAAATTTTCTTCAAAGAAGACAATACAAATTCCCCAGTAGGAAGACATAGGATTTGTCCAGTTTAACAGCTCACATCTTACTAGTCAGCTGATGGCCTTCTGACCCAGCAATGTCTTCTCTCCACCACGCTACATGCTTTAATGAAAAACTAGTTTAACTTGATCTTTGCATACCTACCTGGATTGAAACCATGCTCCATTCCAATTATTTTTATGGTGCTTAGTCAAAGCTTGTAACTGGGAAAAACTTTCTTGATGAGAAATCTGGTGAATTCATTAGGTTCATGAACCCATTTAATTTTCCACATATAAACCGCAATATTGTTCGTTTCTCCAGAACAGAACTTGAATTGAGAGCTCGTACATTGACCAGAAGCAACTTGAAGAGGACAGGTGAAATCCCAGTTCTGCAACCTAAGCAAAAACACATGGTGTGTCAGAGAGGCCAGAATGTTACCTGTTATTTCAGGCTTCAGATGGCCACCAGTCAACAAGTCTTTCTTTTTGCTCTCTACTGGGGACTTTTACCCTGTTTTTCAAGACTGTGCCTTTAAAGTTCAGGGCAGAAAATGGTACCTAAATACAAGAGAGTGAACTAAGGACAATTTACACTACAATAAATACTCTGTAATCCTTCCCAGTGTCACTGCTTTCAAACTTATCCTGGGATAATTAAATACTACCTAATTACATATCTACAGTCTGTGGACAAGGCCAAGAACCACAGAGGTATGTTTCAAAGAAACTTCACAAGTACCAAAGAGGGTGCCAGTCAGTAGGAAGCAGCAGGCAAGCCTGCTGGTAGATTTTAGGCTATCCAAATGTAGCCTTTAGTAGCATTAAGCTGGAAGTTGCCTACTTGACTTCTAAAGGGATTAAAGAAGGAGACCCAGATGCTAGAAAATTCACAGATCAGCTTGTTCAACTGAATTTTGTGACACAAACAGGCCTTTAGTCTTTGAGAACCGGGACTGGCAAAACCTCTATTACATAAGTCACTCCCATCATCTGTCAGTGCTAGAGTAAAATGACTCAGATGCCATAATGTATTACATTACTGCAAGATTTCCATCTTACTTTCAAACTTGCTGTCAAAACTAGATGTACACATATTGCTTTTGCTTGTCTTTCATTACAGGGAGATGGGAGAGACCAAAATGAGCAAAGTGTGTGGCTTTAGACAATATGAGATAAAAGCTCAGATCTGCAGTAATTCAGTTGCTTGTAGTTGTCTATCCAGGCTTTTGGGTATCATGAGGTATTTTATTAAGCCAGGGAAACTGATTATAATATGATAGTTGTTAAACTAAGTGTCCAGGATATACATTAATGTGATGAAGGACTTCATAACAGTTTCATTTACTATGCTGTACCTTAAATAGTAATTTAAAGACAGGACAGTCTCCACCTGCTGTCTAGCTGCACAGAAGAACTGGAAGGTGAGTGGGTCTCTCCCCAGTGGGACTACTACTAGTGCTCATGCATTTGGGAGGCAACAAAACCACAGGTAGCTTGATTTGGTGTTAAAGAAATTTTCAAATGCAGACATATAAACCCATAAATAGATGATTCAGAAGTGATTCAAAGTATCTCAAAGCTTTGGAGAAAGCCGTCACTTACGCATTTCCTGTATGTGAAAGGATAATTTTGTTTTAATCCTTTACACAGAAGGTATCATAAGCCTTTCATTTACAACTATCTGTTGTTGCCTCTATTGCCACAACCGTATCTTCATTGCAGAATCAAACACTTGCCTTGTAGTTTAATGTCTTTGGGCAAGCCTGGCTGGAGTGAGAACACACTGTGAAATAACGTCTGTACTACACACAGCGAATGGCTTGCCATGCAGAGATATTGGATTAGCAGCTAGGGAGCTGAGCTAATAAACTACAGCTTATATTCCCTTGTGAGCCCACTAATTTGAATTAAAAATGCCATCCTGCTCAAATTAAAAAGCTTTTGTGTAGAAGTGATTTGCGATGGTAGCAACACAGAGGTTATAAAAGTTAAAAGCTCTCTTACAGCTAGTATGACTTTTGAAGCTCTGAGGGGAAAAAAAGCGCAGCAAAACTATTAATGATATATGTTTATAAAATAATCTAATGTAGCAGGGACATGACATACTTCTCTAAGTGTCACCCAGACCCAAGGAGAAGGAAGGAAGCAGTGTCTTTACACTGTTGTTAGACCTTTCCAGATGTGCAGCCAGCTTGGGAAAGAAATAAGCTTTGGCAATCTCTGTTGGTGAGGCACATCCTCATCTGCAGAGACCTCTCTCTCCCGAGCATCGCAGAGCTGTGATGACAGCCACCGCCTCCTTCTTACGTGCCTCAGGCATGAGAAGCCTGAAGATGAGAGCTGCAGGAATACCCTTCTGGTCTTTTCCTGCCCTAGAAACCCCTACACATACACACAAGCACGAAGAGGCTTTTCCAAAAGCCTGATTCAACGTCCAAGTCTCCTTGTACTCAGCAAGGCCAATTTTTAATACTGTTGTCTATAACTGGGGCCAGAAATACTTTTGTCTTCCAGGACCAGAAACGAATGCCAGAAGACACTAAGAGTTGCACCTCTGGGATACATTGACAATCCAATTTTTGCTTTAAATTAAACCAGCAGACAAATTCCCATACGGCTATTCAAGTCTACACAGCACAACAGTATGCAGTTCCCAGAGTCCTGAATTGACGCCAACTGAGAGTCCACAAAAAAAGCATAGCAGGGTACTTGTGGAAGCCAGCCCTGGTCCCCCACTGATGGTGCAGTGCTGTGCTAGAGCAGCAGCTTCCAGACCCAACCTAGCACCAACCCCACTGCTTCAGTCCAGGATGAGGTTGCAAAGGATGCCAAAGATTCTGAGGATGCAACACATGTGAAGGACACAAAGGATGTGAGATCGAGCCCACTGTTTTGGCCACTTTCACATCACTGTACCTGAAATGTTTCTTAAAATTCTCGAATAGATTGTTTTTGTCCACAGATACAATATCTTGCTGCCCTGGTATTGATACTGCATCTGCTTGCAATTAGAGGATATGGTGCAATACTACAGGTTTTATAGAATTAAACCATGTAGGGAATTCATTTATGCTCTTGAGTGAGGCCTAAGTTGTTTCTATATTGTGATTAAAGCATGAAACAGTTTTAAATCCTGAAAAAGACCAGCTATCTTGGTAGTGGTCCCCTTCTTTCACTTATATTTCTATTAAATTTTCTTACTTTTTACCACATCCCTCATCTCATCTTTTCTTCAGAAATAAACTTATGTGATCTTAAGCTTATTTATGCTCCTTGCTTCAATTTTCTTTCTTGGTAATTTATTCCAAATGTTGACTGAATTTTTTTAATTATAACATTTTCAACTTTTGGCCACAATTTATAAATATTAGGTGTGGGCACAGTAGTGGAAATCTCACCTGAAAGGGGAAAGCAGGACCTGATATCGAACCTTCATTGTATGTTTTTCTATTTGACCTACTTCCTGCTTCTGCAACATACAAAACTTTCTGTAATAGCTATTGGCTACAATGAGCCCATGGCTTTTCTTAAAACCACATGATTGTTCAGAGAAAAAAAAATGCTGATTTGGTAATGTGAGATGTTATGTTGTTATGGTTTAAGCCCAGCTGGCAACCCAGAATCACGCAGCCGCTCGCTCACTCCCCTCCTTCCTCCCCCCACTCATGGAAGGATGGGGAGGAGAATCGAAAGAATGTAAGTCCCGCGGGTTGAGGTAAGAGCAGTCCAGTAACTGAGGTACAACACAAACCACTGCTGCTACCACCAATAATAATAATGATAAGGGAAATAACACGGGAAGAGAATACAGCACCTTGCCACCCGCCAACCGATGCCCAGCCCAACATGAGCAGTGACCTAGCCCTTCCGGG
>JBCJKH010059064.1:0-11142 GCA_039877255.1 Loriculus beryllinus
AGCAAGCTGCTCCAGTGGAAGGGGTCCCTGCCCGTGGCAGGGGTTGGAACTGGATGAGCTTTAATGTCCCTTCCAACAAAACCCAGGCTGGGATTCCATGATTCTATCACAGCTTCAGCTCCTCTTCCAAGGAGATGCTCCCAGATAAAAAGGAGAAGACATTGTACCAAGCAAATCTGCAGTCAGAAAAGGGTGAGTGGACACCTTAAATGTGTGTTTACAACAAGCTAAAACCATAGTTCTTGCCTCAAATGACAGCACTAAAATATCACCAGAAAATTCAGGTAATTGTGATGAAAATACAAAACAATCTTCAACTGTGATTTTGTCCAAGTGTATTTGCCAAGTAAAGACATTTTCACTTTCTTTTTCCTCCCAAATATGGGAATGTAGAGTCTGAAACAAACCATCCACTGCACTGTCAGCACAGTCCCAGCTGATCACACTCTGCAGGGCTTTGGACATGACAGGCATAAGAAAAGCCTCTCAGTTTTACCCCAAGAGACAAGTCTGAAGGTTCCCTGGGGTATGAGAATAAATCATGTCTTTATTAGGAGTGGGAGCATCATCTCTGGAACATAGAGAGAAAGGAATCAAATCCCATGAGACCTCCTTTTGAATATGAGATGGTTTGGGGGAGGACTGGACAGAGCACTCTGGATACTCATTTGGTAGCAAACACATCAAGTAATTCAGCTCTGCTTCTGAGCCTCAAAACAGACACTGCTGATGAGTTTACACTGCCTTAGAAAACAGCCCAAAGCTGAGACTCAGCTCTAAATGCAAGCTCACTTCAAGAGGTCTGCACCAACAGAGAGCAAAAACCTAAAGTTAATAAATTCTATTCAGTTTTCAGGCCTACATCTGGGAACACTGTACTACAGGCAGTGGAAATTCTCCCAGAGGAAGATACACAATAGCTGTGTTGGCTGAGTGGTGATAGAGGGACACTGGAGGGGAGACACCTCTGAGGAACACCCTGTGTTTGTGGGGTTATAAAGCACAGGCACTGCCACAGTTTGCTGTCTGTTGTTGCTCAGGTTTACTCCTGTAACACACTCCTGCAGCACCAGTGAATCCCAGTCACTTCCTTCCCAACCACTGTCAGAGCTGCACTTACCCGAATGGGACAGGATGTGAGCCTTCAGCTTGTCAGGCCTGTTGAACTCCTTATTGCAGCCCGTGTGGCTTCTGTAACAAGAAATGCTGATGAGCAGCATGAAGCCACTGACATCAATGTATAAACACATCCTGGGCCATAGAGATCTGCAACCCTTCTCCTTAGCAGCATCCAGATGGGTCCCTTGGTGCAGTTACCACTATTTCAGCCCTTCTGGAGAGGGGCAACAAATAAACAGGCTGTACAGGGACACACGGCTTCTGCTGTACTGCACATGGTCTGTGCCTCACTACGAATGCACCTGAAAGCAGCCAGTACAAGATCCCAGCTGGAGTATTTTGGAAGGAGCCACAAGGTGGTTGGAGCAGGGAGCAGCCAGTCAGTCCTGGCTATCTCAGAAGGCCCATGGCTCTGCCATGGATTTGGGGATCAGCTCCTAAACCTGGGTTTCTCTGGCTCAAACATTAACTCCCATGTTGTCAAGTGCTTTTCAAGACACAGCACTTGGGGAGAGCCCATCTGCAGGCAACCCCTGTGCTCTGTGGTCAGATACTCCTCTTCCCCAGTGCCCCCCAGGTGTAATTCACACCCCTCCAGTGAAGGCAGGCTTATGAACTGAGATGAAATGATGTGGCCTCACAGGAAGTCAATGACAAAAGACCAGGACTCCTGGGTTCTCAGTTTAACAGCACAAAGCATTCCCACCTCCCCAAGCAGCACTGGATTGGTATATGGCACACATGTACCATTCCTTCCATCCCAAACTTTATCCCAACCCCATTAAGACATGCATCCCAGCCCCATTAAGACATGCCACCAGACTGCAGATGCACTACATACGAGAAGGGACATTTGTATTTCTTGAAGGGCTCATGGATCAGCATGTGTCGCTTGAGTTTGTCTTTCCGGTTGAAAGCTGCATCACACACTGAGCACTTGAAGGGCTTTTCACCTGGAGGAAAAGAGAGCAACAGTCAGGGAGAGTCTGGTCACACACAGCTGCTCTGGTCCCACACAGCATTCACTTGGGCACTCCACTTCTCCATAAACTTCTCCAAACTTCCCTATCCCGCCTGATGGGTAAGTGGATGGATACAATCCACACCACTCCTGCTCTCCAGAGCCAGCTTCCTGAGCTTCTGCAACCACAGGCAACCTGTGTGTCTCACTTCTAAATGGTGCAGCACTGGGCAAAAGGCTAACCCAAACCCATACATCTCCTGAACCCATGTTACTACAAATGACTCAGTACAGCCAACTCTGTTACCCTGGCTGTCAAGAAAATAGCCAGGGCAGGAAGATGGCACAGACACAACAGGCACTGTGGTGGTCTGGGTTGGAAGGGACCTTTAAGGCTCATCCAGCTCCACCCCTGCAGGGGCAGGGACATGTCCCCATACCCGAGTGGATGTGGGCATGCAGCTTGAGGTAGTGCTCCCGGCGGAAGAACTTCTTGCAGATCTGGTACTTGAACTTGCTGCCACCGCCGTGCGTGGGGATGTGGCGCCGCAGGTACCTCTCACAGGGGAACACCTACAACACAGAGACCAGGCTCAGAGCCAGCACTGCACCTGGGGCATCACAGCAGCCAAACCAGGGGCATCACAGCACCCTAACGAGGGACATCACAGCACTCAAACCAGGGGCATCACAGCACCCAAACCAGGGGCATCACAGCACCCAAACCAGGGGCATCACAGCACCCAAACCAGGGGCATCACAACACCCAAACCAGGGGCACAAAATTAAAAAAAACCAAAACCTTCTTATCCTTAAGAAACATGTTGCTGCTCAGTTCTGTAACATCATACGGCACAGGACCAGCACCCCAATGGATGCCCAGTCTCCCAGCAGCAGGGCAAAGACTCCCAGGAGTCTACCTTCCCACAGTGTGACCTGCCATTTCTGCTTCCCAAGAATCTGTTACCACAGGCTCCCGTTCTTTACAAAGCCAGTATAAATGGTTCCTTTGGCTAATGGGACACTGGAAATTCAAGCTGACTGAATTCCTCATGAGCATGCTGCAGGCTGAGGGGAGCACCGGGATTCTGTGCTCTCACATCTCCAGAGAACAGCAGTGTTAGTAAGAATACACACACGCAGAAGTAACAAATAGTGCTGCAGGTAATGGGCTTTCAAACCCCCATGCTGCATGCTCACAGTCCAATCAGGCTCAGAAAGGCATCTGTCACTGGTGAGGGAGGTGAAGACAGGTACAGCAGGATGGGTTACTGACCATGGCAGGAGCATGTTTCCTCTTCCTGAGCTACCTCAGTACAGAGTGGTCACTGCCAAGATTGTCCCTGTCCCCCCTGCAGGATCTGCAGTTCCTTTGCTACAGAGGAGCAAGGGAGCACATTCTAGTCTGGATTTCAAAAAAATAACTTATTAGAATTTAAACCCCACAAAATTCTGCCCCTCAAACTGTGCTGAAGAGAGGATTTCAGCCCAAACCTACCCGAGCATCACTGTGGTCCCAGTCACATCACTCGGACAGGTTTCTCTTTGGCAAGGACACAGAGCACACATCCAAAAGAGAGGAATGAGGGGGAACCCTGACAGATTTTGTTCAGCAAATGGGACCAGGAGAAAAGCCAGCACTGCAGGGAGGAACATACTGTGTGAGAGACCAGGGGTGCCATCACCTCTGCCTCTCTGAAAAGGCCCTCCTGAGCCTGCCAGTCTGTACTGAGGTAGGAAGGGAGAGGAAGGGGAGCTGAGGGTGCCCTCAGAGCCCTCACTATGTGCCCAGGGCCGGCCCAGGCAGCATCACCCACCTTCTGGCAGTGAGGGCAGGGGAAGTTGTGCGTTGCTGTCTGCAGATGGTGCTCCAGCGCCTCTGGGGTCGAGTACTTATTTACACACTTGACACACCTGGATGTGGAGAGAAAGGATAGAGCCTGTGAGCAAAGCCATGGCTGCAAAGCCCCACACTGCAGGCAGAGCCCAGCCCAGGCACCTTCCAGGTTGATTTTGACTGTGTGGGTTTGGTACAAACAGCAACACCCCCAGCCAGGTGCTCTGAACCAGCAACCCCCAAAGCCAGGTCACACTCACACTCAGCATCCTTCACTAGGGGAGATGCTGAAGAACTGGGTGGAGAAGCCTTTTAACTGCTGCTGCTCTTCCACACGTAGCACCCAGACCTGAGCACAGATTCCACATTGCTTCCTCATGGAGACAAGCCCTGTGGAATGACTTCACCTTACTTAAAAGACCTCCTTCCTTCCTCATTGCACAAGGACAGCAGCTCCCAGTGAAGGAGCTGAGTGGGGTCACAGCATAAAAACAGGGTCACCCATGGCTGGGGCAGCCACAAGGTTACATGCTTCCATGTGGGGCCTACAGCATCTAACAGAGCTTCAGCTCCTACTATCACCTCTCAAAAGCCATCTGGGCCCTCTCCACCTCACCCCTGTTCTCACCTATCCTGGCAGTACTCCTGCGGGAGACCTCTGCCAGAGCTGAGTGATAATGGGCTATGGGGATGTGTACCATCAACATCAACACAGAGACACTCACACATTGCATCTGTGCAAACCCCTTTTTCCCTAGACCAGACTAAAACCTCCTCAGACATAAGCAGGGCTCTGATCTCAGAGATCCCCACCAGCAAGCTGCAGGATGAAGCTCTGCAGTGCAAGGATAACCAGAACCTATGGCCTATGCAAGTTGCAGTTATCCCATGATGCTCCAAGGTCACTTCAGCATCTTCCTACCCTGCGTGTATGTCTCTACAGGTGTTTCAAAAGCTCCAGAGATCTCTTCATGCAACTCCTCACCCTTTCCCTCTACACTAGTAGAAAGAATAGACCCTTTCACAAGAAAGGGACAGGAGATTTTCTCTGGGCACAGCTCCTACAGCACTCCCATTGCTGGAGGTGTTTAAGAGGCTGGGAATGTCTCTGACCCAGCTGTGCCCATCTCACTCTTGACTTGCAGTGTTGGGATCTTCCCACATAACTGATCCCAGCCTTTCAGTCTCCCTGAAACATTCCTTGCATTCAAAGTGCTTGGCCCCAGCCTGGTTTGCCACCTGGGTGCCCGAAAGAACCACTGACCATGAGGCCCCATCTTCCCTCTACTGTCCCCACCACTCATCAAACACACTCTGCACCACTCACTCCTACAAGCCTTGTGAGCACGATTGCTACTGTACTTGTACACGGCCACGTCCTTCTTGGGGCTGTGCTGGGGCAGGAGGCTGTGGGAGTACTGGTGCACACCCAGCTCATACAGGGAGGGGAAGTCCTTGCTGCAGAGGTGGCAGCGGTAACTCAGCTCCTCCTGATGGCTCTTGATGTGCTCAAGGAAGGACTCCAGCTTCTGGAAGGTCTGAGCACACGTCTTCACCACGCATTTGTACACCTGGGAGAAGGGAGAGCAACTGGAGTGACAGAGCATGGAAACAACAGGGAAGATCCTCTGCCAGCAGCCAGCAGCCTTCCTTTGTGGAAATCACTGCTGCTGGGTCATTTACAGACAGGGATCACGGTCTCTTGACCCACTGTGCTGGAGAACAAAGCAGCACTGTGGTTCCCAGAGCACCCCATCATGCCCACAGCCAGCTTAGTGCCCAAAGCACAGCAGAGAAACCCTGCCCTGCACTCCAGCAGGACACAATGTGGTGGCAAAACATCCCCTTCCTCTGCTGCCTTCCTCAGAGAAAGGGTATTTAAGAGCACCTCAGCATCAAAATGTGGCTGGGCAGCTCCAGGGGAAGACAAGAGCAGGACCTGCTGGGAGTTGGATGTTCTGCAAACACAGACTTCAGGGCACTGCCCTAAGAAACGTGGGGAAAGAGGTGTTGGTACTCACTGGAGCAGGTGAGACCACAACACCCAGCACTGACTGTCCCAAGACCTGAGAACTGCCAATTGCACTGAAAGCTTTGATCTTTGCTTCTTTGCTGTTTCTCTGTGCACCCAAACCTGCTGGGCTGACTTCTCACCCAGCAGGGTGGAAGCAGTGGAGCTTTCCAAAGCCACCCGACCACAGAGCTGCAACCCAAACATGCAGACAGCTGAACTGTGTGGGTAAGCACTGGCAGCTTTACAGAGCAGGAGGCTGAGGACATACCCTGCAAGCTGGTGCACTGTATGAAGCCCACCCCAATTTTGCCACCAACACAGGTGGTATCCCTACCTGCTCATTCTTGTGCTGTGTCATGTGTGATTTGAGCTGGAAATAGGTGTTGAATTTGCTAGGGCAGAACTGGCACTGGTAAGAGCTGTCGATCAACACAACCTGCTTGGCCTCGAGTTTGCCCCCCTCGCTCTCATCCAAGGGGCTCATGTCTTGGGGTGGTGGTGGAGCGTTCCTCGAGGGCTGAGTCAGACCTGGAGAAAGGCAGAGACACTCACAGCACTGCTGCAAGCTGCTCTGCAAGCACCACGCTGCTGAGACACACCAGGCCTGCCCCAGCCTCTTGCTTTCAAAGGCAGATGCTTTACATCAGACAAATCTCACTAACAGGGTGGGTTTACATATGTCTGCAAGTTATGAAGGGCTCTGACTACTCCATCCTCCTTTCCTTAACCCATTCTCTTTTGCCAGCGACTGAACTGTGCCACCAGTCACCAGAACAGGCTTCCACCACTGAACCAGAGCCAGGCTTCCTCCCGCCTCTGGCAGCAGGCAGGAGGTCAGACCCAGCCAGTAGCTCCAATGATGGTGGCAGAGAACAGCTCCAGTGGGGCCTTGTCCTAGACATGACATTGTCCCTCCTATCAGGACCAAGGCCGCCCACACAGAGGGTATCCAGACTTCATCTGCAGCAAGGAGCTCTTCTCTGCTTCAAGTGTTTTCGGTTGGCTGCTGTGGCCAGACCCAGCCAGGGCTTGACTTGCACACTGCAAACAGCCAGAGCACTGGGCTGTGCTAAACCACCAGCCTGTCTGGCCACTAGACCAGAGCTGTTGAGTGTGGCTGCAGCTGCCAAGCAGTGAAAAGGGGAAGATGCCTCATCACCCTGTGCACATATCTGCACCCAGAGTCTGGAGACACTGTTTCCACCTGCACCTGAACCCCATGGCTGGGAGTGCAAAAGGATGCACCTGACAGCTGGAGTCAAGCAGATGTGACTCCCTTCTTTATGTGTGCTGTGAACCCCACAGGAGGGATGCAACCACCACACACAGCTCCTGTGTCACCTCTTCCCTCCCTGTGAGGAGGTGGAGGGACATGCACATTCCTTCCGTCACTGCTCTGCCCCAAGCACACACCATCCCCAGAACCAAACCTGTGCTCTCCTCGTCCTCAGGCTGGTTGGGATTCAAGGCCATGACCTGCACCGTGATGGAGTTGCGGGAGATGGTGCAGCCCAGGCCTGGAGGCCACACTTTGTGGGTTTGCATGTGCTTCTTCACGTTGGATTTCTGGGCAAAGGCTCGACCACACACGATGCACTGAAAAGGCTTCTCACCTGTGTGGCTGGAGGCAGAAGGCACCGCATCAGCAGCCAGCAGAGAGAGGGACCAGAGAATGTGGCAGGGTGGCTGCTGCAGGACTGCACCAGGCACCTGGACCAGCCAAACAAGGGCTTTGAGACCTGATGAGCTGGAGTAGGTGGGATGTGAGAGGCCTGGGGAAACCAGGCCGGTGCACAGCCACAGCCCCTGCAGTCCAGGAATGGCAAGGGATTAAAGAAGTAGGAGAGGAAAAGAGCTGTACAGGAATGTCAGGGCATGCGCTGCTGAGGTCCCTGCACTGACCCTGGGGACACCATCACTTTCTAACCCTCTTTTTTCCCTGTCATCTCTCCCTTCCCTACACACATCTCTTCTATTTTGCAGCTCCCAGACCTCCCTGTCCACAGAGAAAAGTCTTTCCACCCTGCTCTTCTGCTTCAGGAGCATGGAGGACTCTAGCATATGGAGTATGTGAAGAGTCCTGCTTGGGAAGGGGAGGGAAACCACCGCTTGGTCCTTCTCATCTGTCCTGAGTTCCACAGACTCTGCTGGGGAGAACTTCAAAGATTTCAACAGTTTCCTGTCAGGGAAAAGCTCATTATAAGGGTTCCCTCTACAGACACTGAGCTTGGCTTATGGCCTGCTAACACCAGCAAGCAGGAAGGCTGCAGCTTGCTAAGGAGAGAGAGGAAAGGGCAGAGGCAGTGGCAATGCTGCTGCTCCAGTGATCAAGTGACAACAGGTTTGTCTTTCAAAGTCTCATTAGAGACAAGTCTCCAGTCCCAGCCCATAACCAGCAAGAAGATAATATCCACAATGCAGCCTTCACCCCAGACACTGGGGAGGTGTCCTGGAGCAAGGGGATGAAGGCTCACCCCCAGCACAGCACAGATGCTGGGACATGACAAACACAAAAACTGCACAAGCTCCCTCAGTGGAGCTGTGCCCACCTCCACCCCAGCCATGTTGCTGTGGCCAGGTTAGTGGCACTGTTACCTCCTGATGTGCTGCTGCAGGTCGAAGTTCTTGGTAAAGGCCTTGTCACAGTAGGTGCATTTCAGCTTGGGGGACTTGGGCTTGCCTGGAAGAGCAAGAACACAGACAGGAATAAGACCATGCGGCACAGCCCTGTCTCTCCCTGCATCACAGCACCCTCACCCCAAGACATGTCCACTCAGGTCCAGGAATAAAGGGCTTATGGAAAGGTAGGATCTGCCTGGCCAGACTGGGGAGAGGTTATGAACACAAACACTGAACATAGCCTGAGGTCAGTCTAGAAGAGCTAGCAAAGAGGAAAGCAGTAGTGCAGGGGGCAGAGTATCCCCTTCAGGCATTAACCACTCCAGGGACCCTTCCAGCTGTGCTATAAAGCACCTACTTTAAGGGCACATTGGACACTGGGAAAAGACACAGGATTAGTGAGAGGAAGGGCCCCAGTTCTCTCTCCTACAAACTCACCATCAGACAGAGCACAGGCATAGTTCTCCCATGCAGAAGATCACTCAGTCACATCTTCTCTCTACTATGATGGGGTATAAACCAATGACAAACAGCAGAACCAGGGGCTGCTCTAGGAATTTTTGGACTGAGAGCTGCAGCCTGCATGATCATTCCCACCTCTGCAAATAAGGTTAAACCACAGCATGTGTATGGTTGTATCTCCAGAGGCCCAGCCACTGGTTTTCATCCACCTCATGCCTGGGACCTACCTTGTCACTCACAGCAATGTGTTCATCACATCAGCAATGGTCAGGCTTGGCCAGAGAGGATCTCATACTCCTCCAGCCTGTGATGGGGCATATCCCATCCTGTCTGACCTGGAGACAGGCACTGAAACACCCAACAGGGACAGGTCTGCTGAGCTTTCGGAACAGAGCCTTCAGGGCCAGGCTACATCCAGTCCACCAGCACTTCCTTGGGTTAAAAGGGATCAAGCTCTAACACCTCACTTTGCAGAATGTCCCAATCTCTGTAGCTGCAGAGATTCAACACAAGCTTGCCCATGCAGCAGCACAGGGGCAGTCCTTTCACATGGGCTCACTCAGAGGCGACACACAACAAGCACATCCACACTGCCCTGCTCTCGATAGCTTCATTCAGGGCATCATGTTCCTCCTCCAGAGCTGCACACCCAGCCAGTGCCATCCCACAGGCCCTGGACAGCCCGTATCATGCTGGTGCCCTGTGTTATAAGCAGGTTAGTGCAGGGCAGATGCTCTGAGGGCACTCACCTTCCTGCAGCACAGCCTCGCTCTTGCAGCGCCGACTTTTGACAGCAGAGGTGGAATCAAACCCAACCACGCTGCCTCCTCCTGCGCTGGCCAGAGGGGTGGGAGAGCTCTTGGCCTTGAACCCTTGCTTCCCAGGGCTGTACACAGGAGGAGAGGGGTACACAGGACTGTCCACGCACTGGCCGGGTACCTGCAAGAGTGCAGTTTATCAGTGGAACCAGGTTTGCTGCAGTTACATGGAGCCCTAACCTCCATCTCCAGCAGCACTTGCCACACCAGGCTGAGCTTTCTGCCTCCTGCAAACTGGATTAAGCTGCTGGTTCACCAGTCCAGCCCTGTGTCTCTAACTAAAACTAACACCCTGCACAGTGTGCAACTCTCCTGCTGAACATCACAAGGTATCCAGCAGGTATTACTCCAGCAGACAAACACCCTGAAGGAGCCATCTAGTCCCTCATTTAGGTCATATGCCTAGAAGTTTCTTATACTTCCAGAGCAGTATGATTCCAGGATGATCCCCATAGACCAAGTGGATTCACAATAGCCCCAAAGGGAGGGAGGCAGCTTCAGGCCCTGCTGCCTGCACTGGCAGGACTGCAGAGGGGAAAGAAAGCACAAGAAAATCTAATGTGGCAAAGCCCAGCTTTTACATCAGCACCCATGTTAGTAAAGGACACATAAAGAAGCATCAGTCTGGGGTGAAATGGTTTACGGGTGTTTCTGATGCCCACCCTGATAAACTATACAGACCACTGTGTATCCAACATCCCCGTCCATTTCTGACCACTGGTACTTCCACATCAGATGAGAGCTACAAAGCTCAGGCTGAGAAATCTGTCACACCCAGTGGCTCCTGCTGTGAATGGCAGTGCTAACCTGGAGGCTGTGAGCAGATGATCCACAGGTAAATCCACCCCTGCAAATGCCTCTCCTTAGGAAAAGCCGCCTTGCCGAGTTCATTGCTATTTAGACTGAGTTTTGCTCTCCACTTCAGCCTGCAGTGCACAGCGGGTGCTCTGCACCTCTCTGGGAGGTGAGCTCCCTGTGCCTCCCAACACCTGCAGGTATCTCTCAAGCACAGCAGACATTCAGGTCTCTTAAGCCTGTGCCAGCTGAGTCCTCCACCTCTCCTGACTGCCTCTCTTGTTCTGAGAATGCCCATCACAGCATCCTCAGAGCAGCTTCCAGTACCTGAAGGAGGCCTATGAGGATGCTGGAGAGGGACTCTTCATAAGGGACTGCAGCGATAGAACAAGGAGTGATGGGTTTAAACTGAAAAAGGGGAAGTTCAGGTTAGGTATAAAGAAGAAGCTCTTCCCTGTGAGGGTGCTGAGGCGCTGGCACAGGGTGCCCAGAGAAGCTGTGGCTGCCCCATCCCTGG
>JBCJKH010059065.1:0-36203 GCA_039877255.1 Loriculus beryllinus
GAAGGCACAGGGCAGGAACAGAGATGAGGTTCAATTCTGGGGTCTCCCGGGCTTCTCGCTAAAATACAGATACCCTTAGCAGCTTGGAATTTAAATTCTTGACCTATAAACCACATTTTTTGTGTATAAATCATATTTCTGACCTGCCCAGCATTTTCTACTCCAGAAGGCAGTTCCTGAAGGGTCCCTGGGACTGATCTCGGTTCTAACCTAACACGGCTCTGAACAAGGTTTTGCCGGTCCAGCAAAACACACTGTCATTTTTAAATGCATCGCTGGTGTACTCAAAATAGACTATGTGCTTAAATGCTCTGCTGGTATGCCGCTGCGATGCCCGATGCGTGTAAGGAGGAAACATTCTGAGCATGCTGACAACACCAAATGCCTGTAAAGAGGCACTTCAAAGGATCACAGACAATGATTGTTTTACACCTGAAAATACACATTTATTAGGAAGAAAGCATGTTTTTACAAACTCATCATGTATAAAATGCGGTGCATTAAAAACCAAACTCAGGACTGACAATTTTAAACCTTCCAGTTTGCTGGAAAACAGTGATACAACCCTCCCCTTTGCCTTGATAAGCAGTATTTCTACATGCATGGCTCTTTAGCTCATTTCATATGAGCCATTTTCATGCACTAACATCCACACTGCATACTACAAGCCCTTTTGTGTGTAAATATGTTCAACAGTTTGGAGACCTACACACAATTCACACACAGCTGTTTCAATGGGGTTTAAATATAAATAGCTCAACTAAGTGTATAGTGAGCACAGTAATGACCCATAAGCTTTTGTAAGCCATACACCATGGAGCAGCAACACTATGTGTATGGCACAGGATGAAATGGGATGTAGTAATGCAAATGCAAACTGAATCATCAGTTTCGAGTAAGTACCTCTAAATCAGAGGCAACACCACTTTGCAGAAGAAGTCATAAGAAGCCCACTTTTCCAAGATGTGTGAAACTGGATTAGGCATGACCTTCAGAACCAGTGTGATGTGAAATAATCCTATGCTGGCAGAAAGGGATCGAAGCTAATTTCTCTTACTTCTGTGGAGGTTTCTGAACTCTGGATACACACCAGGCAGGAAGTTAAAAACCTCTTTCTTTTGTAAGGTTTAGCAGTGGCTAACTGGAAACAGAGCAAGTTAAATAACCCAGAGAGCAATGTAATTTTTAACAAGCTTTTATAATGGAATCCTACGGCTGGGAACAGCAGGTCTGCAGCAAGATAAACATCGTTACACAGCTTTGTCCACTTCTGGTTACTGGCAGGATGTCATCATCCAAACCACATCACATCTGAGCTCAATACAGAAATTTCAGGATGCCTTTGCTCATGACAACTCTTGCATTGTTCCGGTGGAGGGCTGCGAGTGCTCAGGCAGGGAATTTAGTGCTCTGCTGAACACACCTGGGCACAGGAGGAAATTAAAAGCACACTTCAGTTCTCTGGCCAAGGGGTGAAATCCCAGTGATACCGAAGGCAGCAGCAAAGCTCCCCACTGTGCTGCGTGGTGTCTGGGACCTCACCTGAGGCTTCACAACCTTTAGCATTGTGAGATTGTGCTGTCCCAGCAGATGCTGCTTCAGCCTCACCTGTCTGACACAGCAGAGCGATTTTCCTTTTCCATGTCATTCACACCATAGCAGAAACCTTGCTAAACCTCAGGCTGAGGTAAGCTCCAGCTGATATGGCACTGTTTCCTTCTCAGTTTTCTTTGTGGAAGTTGGCTTCTCTGCTAAAAGAAGCTGTGTTTGGTCCATGTGGGCATCACGGCTTTCACTGCCCTTCTGATATCAACTGAGTTTGAGTAACTCCTGAGCCAATGCTTCCCTCTTCCCTCTACTGTCCTCTGTGCAGCTCCTCTGAGCCCTTTTCTGCCCTGGGATGGTTTAATTTGCTCTGCACATATACAGTGTTATAATGTGTTTATATGCATACATACACATCACCTGGATCTGCTATGCTGACTTATAATGACTTACAGTTATTATCAACTTATTATTATCAATTATTACTTATAATCAACTTAAAAAGACCCAGCCAAACAACAGAAAAATAACTCCTTCCGAGTATTAAATGAAACACATTGCTCCAGGCACTGAACATGTCACCACCCATAAAAACCTTTCAGACCTGAAAAAAAAGAAAAGAAAATTAAATAAATAATAATGCTCAAATTTTAAATAATCCATCATCAATCAATTAAAACTTCAATGGTGAAATAAAGATTAAAATAATAGTTCAGATGTACAGCAAATGGACCACTCAACAAAACCTGCTTCTAAGTACAACAAGGATTTTTTTTCACTTGGTGTAATCTCGTGTTCCCATTTATTGGAGGAAAATAACTGAGCAGAACTACAGAACTGAAAATATACTATTTTCTTGACACAATAAAACTAGGGGAATTCTTAGCATCCCAACATTACTTGTAGGGAACCAGCTTCATATTTACATGCATTATTTTTTAGTGGAATATAGCCAAGAAGAGATGAGATTCAGACTTGTGAGCAAGAAGCACAACCCTAAGGAACAGTTCCCTCTGGAAGCCAAGCTTATTTGTGCCCAGAACTGACTTGGAGTTGAGGTTTGGTGAGTGGCAGCTTGGGGAATCCATACCCCACCATGTGTGGTATTCCCATGATACATACCTCCTCTCTCTACAGTTTACAGCATTTAATCAAGAAGATCCATAATCCAGAAGAGAAGCCACTAATAAAACTATCTCTATGAATTTCAGTGAAGAGAGAATGCTACCCTAGAATGGGAATATTTCTTTTTCCTTCTTCCCCTTTGTACAGCTACTGCAAGAGAGTGCTCTCCTGGGGTTTCTGGATGACTGGAAACAGCATTTTGAATCATCAGCTGGTTTCAAGTGTGCTCTACTTGTGGCTATTCAATGCCAGCCTTCCAGGGCTGCCATCCCAAACCATAGTGCACTCCCATCACTATCATGTATGGCTCCCAGACCCAGGAAAGCCCAGGCTGTTTAAGAATGCCTGCAACCATGGCTTTTGTGGAGATGGCATTGTAGAGAAGAGAAAAATCCAATCCCTCACTGCATCTAGTAAAGGTCTCCCTCAGCAAAGGCAGAATGCCAGCTGATGGCTTTGATTAAGCCAGTTTTAATTAAATATTTACATTATTTAATTAAATATCGACATACATTCCCCTTCTAGAACTACTGGCCACAAGGCTCAGGTCCAGGACAAGGCGCTGCATGGGAATCAGCATACCAGCTTCCCTGCTGCATGGCCAACACCATCCTGCTACAGCAGGGGCAGTTCTGCAGCCCTAAGTGGGTTCCTGCAGCTTACAGACCATGGTAAAAAACTCCAAGGCATCAGGAGATGTTCAGAGATCAGCTTCTGCTGATGAGGTGGCAGAGTCCATCCTACCAAACATCAGCTGTCAGAGGTGGGTATCCAGTCAAAGCTGCAGTCAATGGAAAGACAGGATGACTACGAGAGGACACACTGTGGTGTCAGTACTGTTGGCAGAGAGAGAGCCAAGACAAGTAGCTCTGACTGGACGCCTAACTTCTAGATAAATGAAGTCAGATGGAAAAAAACCCAACAAAAAAGAACCCCAAAAATTCCATCAGGGTAAAGTAACCACCCCAATGCCTTTAAAAAAATACTGTACAGGCAGGTGCAAGTAGATTAGTAACTATACCTTACACTGGAACAGGAATAGGGCTACCTGGCCTAGGATGAAACACCCTTCCACAATGTAGGACCACCATAAAGGATAGTGCTACCTGATTAACCCAGAAGCACTCCAGAAGAAATAGTCTATTTTTAAGTGTAAATCAAGTATTACACTGCCATCTAAAAAATATCCTGCCGCACAAAAGGCATGAAAAAGTAAGTACAAAGGGGCTAGATCACATCAAATAACAATTAGCCATAAGTGGATACATTATATCATACACGCATCTGTGCCATGTTAAATATTAATTTAAATTGACATATTTAAAAAGACACATAGTATGGATAAGCACGTTTTGTTAGGAGAGCAACTCTCATTAGTAAGAAAGGAAGAGCTACAAAGGAGAGCAGAAAGAGGCATTTTGTACAAGGAGCAGTCCAAGAATGAGAAAAATACGTGGCACAGTAACTTAATACATGCAATTTTCTGGTATGGACAACAAAATTCTTATGTGCATTCAGTGTGGCTCTTGTAAATTCCTTTTTACAGGACTTTCTTAATCTTGAATTGCAAGCTACTTCATATGATACACTGTTGTCTTCCAGAACTGTAAGATTATTCAATTTGAACAGATTACTCTAACGAGACTCGAGTAACACTATGCTAAAACATACACTCTGAAATAAGCGCTGCTTTAGCTGCAACTCAAACCAGACAGCGCTAGCTGCACGTCTGTCACTTCAAAATGTGAAGAAAGTTCTTTCAAAAGCTTCACACACGCATCCCAAATATAGCTTTTGCCAAAACACAGCAAATACTCTCTGTAATAAACCAATCTGTAAAGATTTTCTTCTTTTTTTACTTCCTTCTTAAGTTCCAGCTTCAAGGAGTACTTGGCTATCCTCTCACATGCACTCAACTATGCAGTGAGATCCCAACCTAAGCACGTGCCTGCGTTGTTTCCTCCACTGTAGTGGATTTACAGATAAAATTTTTCTTCACTTGCCAATTATCTATCTATACAGAACTACATTGTTCTTAGTCAGGAAGGGGTTTGCTTGGTAACATACTGCTTGGCCTCCCCTCTACTCCCAAACCACTGGCTTTTGGAGGAGTGACAGGGTATGTGGGACTATACACAAATGCAAATCCTGCAGAGAAGTGAAGAGAAGCTGCATAAAGTAGCAGTAGCTGTGTTTGAAGACAAAGCAGCAGAGGATGACAGCACAACACAAGCCTTTCTCTTACTCATTACCATTTTGTTGGGGATTTTTCAGCGCAACGATCTCCTACAGCACCTTCTATGATGAAATCAGATGACGTCAAAACAACCCCACTTCGGCCTTAACACTCTTGTGTCTTTCTCTGCAGCTAAAAATAAAGATACACATGGATGATTATGAAATGAAAGACACAAGAAACTGAAAAAAATGCTTTGTTCCAGGATTCTGGATTATCATAAATGACGGAAAGAAACAGAAAGGTACAAGAATGCTTTATCTTAAACGATGGATTTAACACATATACATTAAAATATATATATGCACTGGAACTCATCAAAAACACATAATGGAAAGAACAGGTAAAGAAAATATGCCTCTAACATATAACAGAAATTAAATCTGCTTGCAGGAACAGAAGACGTGTTTTCCATGGTGTATTCCTGATGTAGGATAAAGGCATTTTAGCAGTTACACAGCTGCAATTAAGATCATCTTAGCCCCAAACAACGGCATCGGGGGGATTATTAGTGGCTTATTTGTCATACTGAATTACCTGTCGTATGTGTATGCAGAAGTACCAGCTTAAACACTCAAAGAACTCGCCTCCAAGAAAAGTCATCTTTATTTTCATTGTCCTCAATTTCATGCCCAGGCCAGCAACACGTAACATATGCATGTCAGCACGCAGCCGGCAGTTTGAAGAATCCACACTGACACGACAAGAACTAATCCTATTATTTCCTTAACGGCATCTGAATAGGCATTTTCCAAGTACTGCTTCTTATTGTAAGTTCAACCCATGTGTTAATTCTCTTACTGAGATCTCAAGCTGCTTTCTCTAGAATCAGGGATTTAGGGGCATAAAATCCCTTCTATTGAATTTCATACTTAAGAGACAAACCTTTCAAAATTAAACAGGGGCTTGCGGACTGTTTGCCTGCAAAACATCACTTTGCTTTACAAGGCATTGGAAAATATCTCTGAAGTCTTATTTTAGCACACAGAAAATAAGTTTTTAGCACATCTCAAGTTTAAACCTGACAGCAGTTCGGGCAGCTGCCTTTAAATAAGAATCAGGACTGCAGAAATACATCGCGGAGGAGTTTTTCCGAACGATTTGAATGACAATTCGACGAGTGAACAACCAAGCAGAGCTCCGTTACAGTCAATTATTTCCTACGACTGCAATTCTCCCCCAGGAAACCACAATATTCAAAGGTGATCAAGTGGCGAAACAGTCTCCCAGCAGTCACTTCCCTTGGCTGAAGAAATTCTGGAGCATGTTGCGCTCAGAGGAGTTTTCCTTTCGGTAATCAAATATTAAGATATGAAGCACAATGAAAACGTCTTACTCTACACGCACACAAACACTTCCCATGCTTTCTGCAATAGCAGATGGGCTGTGGGGATGCAGGAAGGTATAGGTATCTTATTAAATATTGATTAAAAATAAATCCAAATAATTAGGCTTAGTTTTTAATACCCATGTACATTTCTCCCTAATTCATCATGAACAGAATTTTATAAGGCTTCAAGAGAGGCTCCAAGTTTAATTTTAATTATGCATTTATTACATAATTCACAAAATTCAGTAATGTGCAGTGAGTCTCCCAGCCATTCAAGTGAGTAACGAGATTTATCAGCCCAGTTTGTCACACAACAAACAGGATTCAGAGCAGTCATAAAGGCGGGTGATGAAAGATACATGGAGGGAGGGAAGAACCAGCAGCAGCTTTATTTCCATGTAATAATGCTAATAATATGCAAATAATTCCCCATCTTAATGAATACTTCAGATGAATGCCACGTTCAAAACTGAGATTGCACGCTGAAAGCTCGCAGTGAAGGAGGAAACACAGCAGCTCAGCTGCTGTGAGGTTTCAAAGCTCTTTTGAAGCCACGAGGTTACAACTGCTGGTACCACTGAGCACCCATCCACCACTACCTGCCTGAAATGATGCTGTCATGCAGCAGAAGACAGCCAAGGTCTTCAAGCTCCTTAAATCCTGGTTTTAGAAAGTGGCAATCATGTCAAAGCCACCTTGGAAACGTGCATCATTTTCAAAACAAAACATGCAGGGATCCACATGGATGCGTGGGATCTGAACCTGGCCTCTGAAGCATTGCTCTCAGGGTGCATACAAGACGATCTTAAATGCCCAGACCTCCCATGGACTGGGACTTACTCCCCCTAAATACTTCTGGTGACATTTCAAATTTGTATTTGGAAGTTTCTCTCAAATTTCTGCAATTATTAGGTCCTGCAGTCCTTCAACAAAGCTTTTGCCAACATCCCCCCTTTCAGAAGGTATCATCTCCTTCAGGACAACAGGCACGCGCTCAGAAGCAAGTGATACTAGCTATTATAACAACCTTGAGCCACCACGCTTTTGCACACTGCTCTCTTCCCCCATTCTATTATCCTCAATCATCTTCTTGGAACTCAAATATTTAAGACTTTCAACTTGCTCACCAAACAAAGCCACCCCCCGTCTGCAGCATCCCTTCCCACATTCTCACTGGAAACCCACTTTTTTCATTCCTGCTTAGACATCTGTTTCATTCAGCTTCCCACATCCACACGTGTCCTCTCCAATTTCCAGCCTCTCTCCCTTTACAACAACCCCTTAGGAGACGCATGGACCTTCAGGGTCCTTCTCCCTCTGCTCTCCAACACTCAATTCAAAGCTCAGGCACAGTATCCCTTATCAGAGACACTCAGGGATGATACGACCTCATGTCCTCTGTCCAGGTGAGACTCTTCCCATTCACGTTTAAGTGTTCTTCAAGGGGACATCTTCCTCTCTGCCTTCAGCCTTCACATCTATCCACAAAGTGGTCCAAATTTACCTGCCTTCTTAATACGCCAAACACAAATTATTGTCACTGCAAAGTCCTTTCTGAGTTTATCAGAAACACCTTCAGGAGCATGTTTTTTCCCATACCTCCACAATTTCAAAGGCACTTCAGAAATAGCAAATCATTACTGCTCTGCTTCAGCTGGATGGTGGCCTTTTCACCTGCACTGAGATGAGCGGTCAGCTTGAATCCTTGAGCAAGAGGCTTTTGCTCCCACCTCTTCCAGAAATGCAGCTTTCTTATAATCCAAACTGACAGCCTTACACAAATGCCTTCATCACAGGATTGACAAATACATAAACATACATGGGGGGAGTGGTACTTTTTACTTCTCCATTTTCAGCATTTCAGACTCATACTCTCTGGCTGGTTTTTGCAACTAGAGTCAGAAGTGCACATACACACTTCTTGCGTACAAACAGGTTTCTTCCTCAGGTGATCACTACACATCGGCAGCTGAAGCTCCGAAAGAAGGAACAAATGCTCTCCCTAATAACAACATACACAGTTAGTAGCACTATCTTCCTGTACGGCTGCTGAATCAGCAATCCCATGCTCCACAACAGCCACCTGCACTGTTTTCTTTCCCCTTGTTCAAAGAAGGGCATGATGAGCACAGGTGATTTCTCAGGCTGCTATATCAGTATTCCCTCTAGAAAATACCAATAGATGTATTTCTTTGCTTGCCTGCTTTATATATTATTTTTATACATTCATATATGTATGTATTTACAAATATTTTATACATATCTATGTTTTTACCTACATTTACCCCATTTTGCATTTATTCATGTAAAGTTTGATCCAACACTGCAACTCCAGTTTGAAGTGCACAATCTGTTTTCCCTATAATAGCTGCATTTGCCACACTACAGCTTGGAGGCAGCTGCACAGCTAAGAGGTTTTTACTGTTTAGTTGTCACACAAGTTCTTTTAATATCTTCAGTTGTTTTCTTATGGACAGGTAACTTACCTGACCATATTGTATGCATGCCACATATGATACAGCATAAGAATCTTAAATATAACTGGTGTTCATAGAGGTTCTATAGAGATAAAGGGAAGAGATATTGAGTTCCAATGGATGTCACAGGCTTAAAATCAGCTGGAGTTCACAAAAGATCAGCCTGATGCTGAGTGGGGGTGGTGGACACTCTTCTGCTCTCATCCTTGGGGAAAGACTATAGTGTGAACCTTCCCCTTTTTTGGCTCCAAAGGATCTGCCCAGACAAGAGCCCTATAAATGACAGAAAACCCTCGCACAGTTCCACCATACCCTTCAGGGGTCCAGAGCAGCCAACCGTGAGACACAAGCCCCCAGGACGCCAGGCTTCATTAGGTCTGGCACTCACAGCACTGCTCATGAGACATCCAAATGGGAAGGCAGCAAAACAAGGCCTTTACCAACCTCCTCCCACTGGAATCCTCAGCTCCAATACTGTTGTATGACTTCACCATCAAATCACTGGCCCTTCAAATATTCTGCTTATTTTGACCTCAGACCCAGAAGGTTATTCGCTGCTTTCAGGTTGATGGAGGACCAGCAGACAGGATTTTTTCAACATCTGATCCAGCATCAGAAAGCTCCCCACTCACTCAACACACAGTACCTCACTCTCTGAACTAAAAAAAGAAACTCATTCACCATCTTTCACTTAAAGGATGCCTTTACACACCAGATGTAGTGTCCTCTTCCAAGATACTTACTGCAAAACACCGAAGTTGCTGCAAGAAAGAAAACCTGAGCTAGGAAAGACCCACAGACTGCACTGCATCCAAAATAAAGATTGTAAATTTGACTGTCCTCATAACCCAGACAGCAACCTGCCTATGGGTCAGCAGAATTACTCGGGAAGATACCAACTGAGTCTTGAGTAAGTCAAATGACACTTCACTCTTCCATGCGTGTCCTGGGCAGCCCAAGCGTAAGGAAGAGGAGGCAGTTTCCTGAACCAGGACAAAAGCACAGTATTGCCAAGCAGGGCACCGTGAAATTCTTCAGACTCCAAGTCATAGCACAGACTTCCAGTATCCCATGAAGCCCCTCACTCTTTCCCAAACCACCCCGACTCAGAAGATCCAAGTACACGAAGGAAAACAAGCAGTAACAAGTCTTGTAGGAGGTCCTGAAGGAACCATTTCAACCCTTTCTTTGGTTATATCATATACATGTGTGTATACATATATATATATATGGTTGTTGATTATGTTCATATATATATGCTCTATGTTTGGAAGTGTTCAACGCCAGGTTGGACAGGGCTTGGAGCAACCTGGTCTAGGGGAAGGTAACCCTGCCTACGGCAGGGGCTTGGAAATGGATGAGCTTTAAGGTCCCTTCCAACTCAAATTATTCTGTGATTCTATGATTCTGTAGAACCCAAATAAAACAGAGGAAGGAAGATGGACAAATATGCAACCAAAGCAGGATGACTGAGATATCAGATGGGAGATCACTCAATAAGGCAGTTTTGTGGGTAGCACCAGACGTGGAAACCCTTATTCTGGCCTCTACAATCAGCACTTGGAGCACTCTGTTGACACAACAGAATATGGCTCAATTACAAGCACCACTGAGGTTGAGTAATTTCAAACATCTTTTAATATTTGTAGATAGTCCAGTGGGAAGTTGGCTGGAAAGAGCAGCCACATGAAAATAGATACAAACCCCTTCAAATCATTACAGTGCCAGACAGGAGGGAAGAACGGAGACTGAAGAGGGAAAAGGGGAAAGGTTAAGATTCAGACTTCCAGCTAAACCGCTTAAAGCATTTATTTATGTCCACTGCCTCCATTACAAGTTTATATAATGCCTCGGGGAGCAGTACCAGACCAATTCCATCAACCCAGATTGTTACTTCAAATGTAAGTTTTGAAATGTAATCCATACTCTTCTTTCTTCTTCTTGTATGAATACTCACATTAGAGAGAAGTCATTCTGCTTTCTTCTGGGTAGGAAAAATGTTGCATGAGAAATCAGATATCAATATAGCTGGACTTAACCACAGTATTGCACGCTAAGGCACTGGGCTGCTAATGAAAGTCTGGGAAAGACTATTCATAAACCTGGGTTAGAAACAGGTGTCATGTCTGTCAGGTGAAACAGAGTCATCTACAGAGCTTTCCCTAAACTCATGAGGTAAAGGGAGCGCCCTCTGAAAGTGTTTAACTAAATCTACAAAGGACAAAATTAGTTGCTCAGTGTCACTATTACAGCACCTTCTGCAGGGTGATCTGGCAGCTGAGTGGTGCTCAAGTGTGAGAGAAAGACATTTGACAAAAGGCGGGGAGAATCCAGCACATCAGCATCTTCTAAATCAAATCCATACCTCAAATCAGGTTCTTTGGATACACAAAATTAACAAGAGAGGAGCAAAAGGACCTTTCAGATATTGCTGGATGCTGAATCCCTGAATTCTTAAAGTTTTTCTCCATTTCACAGGCATTACCTTGCTGCCAAGGTCAAGCCAGCATCCCAGCAAGAAACTGCAGGACAGCAAACAGTAATAAGAAAATAGCACTTCACAGTTTTGTGGGGGTTTTTTGGTCACTCATATTATGAGGATTCAGAATAAGGAAATCTGTTCTGAGAACTTCCAGGGAAACTCACCTATTAAAACAGGGCAAATGTGTCTGTGAATGCCACCAGGTCACCACTCCTGCTCTGGTTTGTGTTGCTGAAGGGAACAGTAAAGGATGGCAGGGCAAACAGCAACACACACCTCCTGCAACAGGGCAGCACGCTGATGTCAGAGAATCTGCAGCATACGTGGCTAAAAGCTACTCAAGTCTTGCTGACAGCTCTGATTTCTCACTGTCCTCGTAACTCGGTGCACAAAGTGGATTACCCACTGCTCCAGTGGCTGGCTGCTCAGGACAGGGGAAATTGAAATGTGGCAGCAGGGGAAAACAAGAAGGGCCAGAAATGGCCCAGAAACCCTGAGCCACATACAAAACACAGAGATGATGAATGCAGACTGTTCGGTCTTCCTCTGGATGAGCTGCAAGCCTCTGCATCTGCTTTCAGAAACTTTCTAGTAGTGCTTAGCAGTGGTAACGCTCTTAGAAGTTAAAACAAACATAAATGTTCACGAACCAATGCTCACACCATTTCTGTCAGGTATGGAGGTGACTGGTTTTATGGTGGAAGAATAAAACTCAGCAGGACTGCCAGATTTGTTCTGAAGCCAGTGGTGGGGGTGACTGTGCAGCTTCAACCTCCACCTTTGGATGGCTAGTCCATGGATCTGTCTGCTTCAGACACCTTCTGCTGCATTTACCACTTCTGAGCACCTCTGACAGCATCACTTTTAGAGTTTCAAAGGAAAGCAAAGTTAAATCCTTCCTGCCCATCAGTAGCAACATAATCACCATGCTTCTTTGGGAGTTGATTCGTAGAATTATCATAGAATCACAGAATGGCTTGTGTTGAAAGGACCCTAAAGCTCATCCAGTTCCAACCCCTGCCATGGGCAGGGACACCTTCCACTAGACCAGCTTGCTCCAAGCCCCGTCCAACCTGGCCTTGAACACTGCCAGGGATGGGGCAGCCACAGCTTCTCTGGTCACCCTGTGCCCTCACCATCCTCATGGGGAAGAACTTGTGCCTAAGAGCTCATCTCAGTCTCCCCTCTGTCAGGGTAAAGCCATTCCCCCTTGTCCTGTCACTTCATCCCGCTGTACAAATCCACACAGCTACCCCAAATGGGATCAGGATGGTTTACTTTTTTCCTTAAGCTGAAGCCGCTCTCCCAGCACTACAGAGCTTATTAGGCTTATTAAAACTTACTAGTTTTATGTGTATTCAGTGGGTGAAGGATGAAAAAAGGTGGGTGTGACAGCAAAGGCCCTCTCCCACATCATCCAGAAGACAGAATCTCAGAGGCCACTGCATCTAATGAGTTCCTCCTAAGCCCTGTGCTGATACCCAAGTATCTGACCCTGAAACCATTTCCTAAAGGAAGATTTCCCTCTATGCAGCCAGACAGAGCACAAGCTACTCCACCAAGCCCTTATTAGTTTGCCATTTGCTCGTATCCAGCAGAGGTAAGGAGTAAATCAGCAGCTCTGTAGTTCTGTCACAGATGCCACAGGATTTTCTAGACAGACAGACTGTAAGTGCTGCCCTGCTGCGACACTGCACTCCATGTCAATAGCACATTAAGAGGATCGCGATCCCAGCATTAGCTGTGTGAGTGCTACCGATAAATAGCTATTTTTCAAGCCTGATTTCTCCAGCTCCCATCATTTCCCATTTTGATTCAGATTCTTACCGTGACCAAACGCATCACTGGCCAGCTAACTTTGTCCATCCAGCCCAGACACCACATTTGTTCACGTAAGACTGATACATACAGACTTTTCCTTCAAAAAATTAGGAATGCCAGTGGTTTTATATCCCTGTTCAGGAGCAAAAGCAGTGCTATTGGTGCCTGAGACGAAGAGATGCTGCCGTGCAGCACAGCCACCCCACGCAGCAGCTGCTTTGACAGCCAGAACAACATCCTCCAAGCACCCAAAACTTTATCCTGTGTTACTACTTAAACCTTTCCAAACCAGCAGTTTGTTATTAAATAGAGAGAGAATTCACCTCCATTGCCTCACTGAGAACCAAAGATGCCAGCAAAACACTTCACCATGTGCTCAAGTAGCCCCAGTTGGCGTCATGCTTAAAAGCAAGATGCACTGGACAGCTTTGTTGAGCCCACACAGGACCAAAATGCAGTCCCATCCTTTATCCCAGGCACGGTGCCAGTGGATTATTTAACTCCCCTTTCCCAAAAGCAGGAGCACATCGCACAAGAATGCCATTTCATCAGGCCATGGTGAAGTCTGAAAAGCAGCTTCTAAATGTGCTGTAAGGGTCAACATTGCTGGGAGAGCAGGAGAGGATCCCTGAGATGTTCAGGCAGTGCCAGGTTCTCCAGGAGCTCTCTATTGCCTGAATCTAAAGTAGTCTCAACTGAATTTCACTAATTCCTTCAAAGGCTCTCTTACACACGTCTCCACAGATTATACAGTAAATACGCTTTAAGAAAGCACTCTCTAATCCCAACAAGGCTATCTAAAAAATTAGATTTAACCAGCTGACCTCTGACTATCTTCAGCATTTCACCCGTCCATCTCAAATGAGCAAATTTCATCCTCAAAGTAACACTTCTTTCAGGTGGTGCAGCTGGAAGGTAACAATTACAACGCTGTTCAATGCCTTGAATGAATTGGTGACATGAAAGCATCCAAACTGTCCCCAGAGAGCTCAGTGAGAGCCATGAATGCTAGATATCTCCTGAAAGCCACTGAGTCCCAGGCACATGACATCTAAGCAGTGCTTTTGCTCCTAAGTGCCACAGCTGATAAATCAGCACTGCCCCATCAGGATCTGGCCCACGGTGTGCCTACACTTGCACAAGATTAGTCTAAATGAAATGAGATGAGCTCAAATCTTTAAATGCTAATTAGATCCCACATGATGACTTTAAGAAGAAACCTCTCTACTAACTCTGTCTTTTGTGGTGACAATGCTTACAAAATCTGGGAGTTGTGAATAAAACTGGAGTCTCTCCGTGGCAGCTTTCATTAAATACAGCAGCCTGCAAAAGAAGTGACTAATTTTACACTAAAAATTAGTAAACTGTTTGCCTGATGGCTCCTCCAGAGGCAAAGGTGCTGGCATCCTCCTCCAGCTCACTCCTGTCCTCCTCCATCCTTGACAACCTTGTAACTAGTCTGTCTGTAGCACGTGGGCTGAAGAAGTGGTACCTGTCATTCATCAGCAAACTTCATACAATCATAGAATACCAGGTTGGAAGGGACCTGGAGGATCATCTGGTCCAACCTTCCTAGGCAAAGCATGACCTAGACTGTATGTCCTGTACGCTGTCCAGCCAAAAAACCTTAAGGGTGATCTCAAACCACAAACTCGTCCTTTTTTGCCTTTCTGTCCCGGGCCATCTTTAAGGCTCACCCACTTCTACCTGTCAGACAGAAGTTCATTCTGCCACCAAACATATAATAGGAGCTGGCAGTGTCAACAAGTTAATGCTTTTTATAATGATACGCTTATTTTTCACTGTTACATTTGCTGGGGGCTGGGTGCCAATGCCTAACGCAAATCTGTGCGTGCCACACACTGCAGGCTTTCTAGACACTGCCACCCTCCTGATGGCTGTGGACTCAGAGAGCAATTTCAGCTGCTCCTAGCCTCTAAAACTGGTGTTTCACTGTTTCCAGCCTGGTATGCATGGCTCTTAAGGTCCATATTAATGAATACTGTAAGCAGTTTTTGCATTTGAAGGCCTTCCACTGAGTGCAAGCTACGAGTTAGGTCTCTTTAGGACAAAATCTGTCTCAGTCCATTCTAAAGCACCCAGAGAAATCCTGATCCCAGCAGGGGCTGGAGATTGTTTCAATTACAAAATGGAAAAAATGCACAAATACATCCTAAAGAAAGGGGAAGAGCCTTCAAATGGATTCAGCTTTGTTAGAAACAGATTAAAAAATCAGAGGAAGAAGAAAACATCGAACACCAATTTGGGAAACAAAAGACCTGCAAGAGGCTGATTGTGGCCTTGATCAGCAATCACTGCTCAGGGCTGGAGAATCCATGAGCAAAGCCATCTCTGAGAAGAGCTGAAGCAAGGTAGGTGCTGCAACAGTTCGCTGCATTCCAAGATGGGTGAGCTACAGGGACTCCACACATCTGTTATCCGTGAGGAGAGTGTGCAGGAGCATCCTCTTGCCCATGGAAACGAATCTTGGCTCAGGAGCGAGACAGCACTATTAGAGTGGAGGAAGCGCCTACATCCAATTACACCGCCTTAATGAGTCTAAGAATAGATGAATATTTTATCATTTTTCACCCTGAATATCTGGAGGGTTTTTCATTTCAGCAGAAAGGGAAGATGCAAATTCACAGCACTGGCATGGCAGGGCATCCAGCTGGTTCAAAAAGAGCTATGGACCTCAGCTTGCACCTCTGAATCCTAATAATATAGCTGGACCATGGACACATGTGAGATGCCACCCCGTCAGCCAGAGTCTACTCTCTGCCACCTGCAGAATAAGGTCAGCTGCAATTCTGAAATGCCCTCTTTTGGGGAGGACGGCACAGAGGGGAATTGGGTGCAGCTACAGCCATCTCCTGCTACCTCTCCATTCTCTGCTCATACTCATAATCTGTCCTCCTGTGAACAAACCTTGTGATATAACAGAGCATCCACCCCTTTCTGCAGAAGGATGTAGTAGTAGTGGCTCAACATGCTCCTTTGTACACTCACTGATACGGATTTTTACTGACAGCTCTCCCTGCAGGGTGGTAAGGCATACCCTGAGCTAGCTAGGACCTGTCTGCAGCAATTGATCTGGGGGCATATACAGATTTACCTGATCTTCCTGGGCAAATTCTCTCCCTCTACCTTCAATTAAATCTAAGCATGAAGCAAAAGCAGCTGCATTTGTGTAGTGACACATTAAAGTGTCTGTAAAGCATTTTAGGATCCTTCAGGAAAAACACTAAATATCTGTTCTATAATTCAATGTATGTTAATATATTCAGTGCAGATTTCGACTCTCCAATTTCACAGCAAAAACATCCAGAAAATTGGCGCTTGCTGAAATGTTAGGATGCCAAGGGATGGAAATGGTCCAGGGTCTTAGAATACTCAACCAAGTTTTGCACAGACTGCAGTGAAAACCCCGTCACAACACACACACATAGAGTCTGCACAGCGCAGGATACAGAGCAAGCTCCGTGCTCGAGCACACTGGGTTTGACCTGCAAGTGCCAAGGCCACAAGCCAGATGCTGCTTCACGTTTCTGTGGTTGCCAAGATCAAAACCAAAGCCTGCCTCAGTCCTCATACAGTGAGAGTCCTGGTCCTGCTTTATTCCTCTGCTGCTTGCCAGGTGGAGAAACACGCAAAGAATTCTTCTTGCTCATTTTTCACTGTGTCCTCTCCTAAAAAGCTGTACCTGAGGTGCTCCTATCCACCAGCAGCTTTTGCCTGACATAACCTCATAAGGACAGCGCTTCAAGCCACAAAGCAAGAGCACTTGCCCTCTTTTCCCATAAATACATGCCATTAATTGCTACTTCTTCTGGCCTGTAACGTTTTTGTTCACTGCTCGGAGCAACCGGGAGCACGTAACTGCCCTCCATTGCTCACGCTCTTCAGCATACACATGAACAAGAGAACCTACTGCTTCTCCAGTGTGCTCAAACATAAAGACTCTAAAGCAACACCACAGTTTAACAGACCCAGTGCTATTTTAGTATGTGCTAATTACGGGGGTGTTTGAAACACTCACTAAGTAATCAGTGCTCACACACCACCTGCTTCTACACCTTGAGAAACAAAAAAATCTCTGCTGCAGCACATTACACATGGGAATACTTTCCTGTACAGCCCCACTTCCATCTTCCCCAAGCCCCTGGAAAAAGCTCTGCAATTGATTTTCTCCCCCAGCATCTTTGGTTTCTCAGTGTCCATTTAAGCAAGTCACTTCTGGACCCCAGCCCTTGTTTCAAACCTCCTCCTGTTTTGCTACGGTGCTACGGATAATACATCTCAGCCTGACAGCTGGAGAGCTGCCGAAGAGAACTCTTGAGTGCCTTTAGCAGGAGGGGCAGGAGAAGCACTTCAAAGTGAAAGTATTATTCTCCAGCAGTGAAGCACCCTTCCCTCCTGCCTCGAGCAACAGCAACCCTTCCGTTCCTTTGGTTTCTAACAATATCTTCCTCCTGCTGCAGAGTTACAAAAAGCCCGACCTGAAAACCAGCTCTTAAAACAACTGTCAGCAGTTTTTAAAGCCCTCTAAGTAGTACACTGGAAGGAGAAGGGGAACAAGCTCGCCTCAGGGGCACACTCCAGTTCAGCTCCACTTAGCCATAAAAAGTAAAAGATACATATATACATAAAAATATGGGTGCATATTGGTAAACCTGGCATGTCAGAGGATGGCAAAGCGCAGGGGTTGCTGGCAGACAGATGGCTGCAATACATCCTCTTGCTGTATGGTGGACGGAGCAAAACAGAGGGTCTGCAGGTGCTTCATGGGAGGAAAGCAGGAGCTGTCAAAAGCCTGCTTTGACCTGCTGTCACCCGGGGAGAAGGAAGAAAAGGCCGTGTTTTCTCATTACAGGACACAATGCTGCATCTAAATCGGTAGCAATCACCTTACCCAGCTGTGACCTCAATACACAGGAGGTCCAGGAGCTGAGACACACACACTTTCTCACAGCTTAGCTGTGATCCTGGCAGACCCTCACCTGTAAGAACACTGGCAGGCATCACAGAACTGGATGCAATCATTAAGAGTCTTCAAAGATAGGAAATATTCTACCAGAGCAAGGTAACAATGCAAATGTGCAACAGGGCTGCAAAGTGTCAGCAGGAAGCACATATGCAGAAGCATGCGATGTGTTCATTCTGCTCAGAAGCCCAGAGAGCATCTGTACATGTGCCATGCATCAAGGACTTCTTTCATTTTAATACACTCACTAGCAGGGATAGACAGCTCTCTGACCTTCACTTTCTCACTGCCCAAGTGCATATTTCATGGATCAACATATTAGATAGCTCCATGTAATGAAAGCAGATGAGCAATCTAAGAACTCTAGTACTAGTTACCGTTTTATTTTTTCCACATGGAAGATCAAACCAAGAAATTACTGTCCACTCCTTTTTCCCTCAAGCACTGGTGCATCCTGCACAGGATTCAACAAGTATGGGGATGAGTTTGAAAACCCAAATTCCTGAGAAAACTGCTTATGAAATACAACAGGGTTACAACATTTTAACACCTGGTTCCTTTTGGATGCTACTCTCAGAAAATGTCTGCAAAACAGCCACTTGAGATCCCATCTTTATTATCTCAATGTCATCAACACCAAATAGATCATGCCTCTTGGTAAATGCAGAGTAATATTTAAATGTTTTGAGTTTCAAGACTGGAAAGCCATTTCAATGATTAGAGCCTCAAGAAGCAATACATCATAACATTTCAAAAAGGAGTGGGTTTTGACTCCAGTATTACTGAGCTAAATTACTCGCACCATTATGGAAAAGTAATTCTGCATGTGAGAAGCGAGCAGCAGCACTTTGGTGATAAGGACAGAGAGATGTACTAATGAGGAAACATAAGCTCCATTCTAACACAGACTTGCTGCAGCCATAGCTCTGGAGCCGTTAGCAGTGTCTCCTCAGTTTTCTCCAGGGACCAACTCGATATCACTATCACATACTCCTCCAGAGTGATGAAAGCACATTATAAACTGATAAAAGGCAATCTACGGTATTTCTTACAGGCCTCCAAAGATAAGCAATTTACTAAAAAGAGCTTTTCAGGAACCTGGCAAAGCCAAAACGTTCCTCATCAACACCTTGCACCAAATCCATCTTCCTTTAAATAAATTCCTAGAGCCAGTGCTACCGAGTCGCTCTTCCCTAATTGCCACTGTTTCGCATTTGCAAATTACAAGTGGTAATGCCTCTTCGCCTGTCAGCAAAGATTTATCAACCCAGTCCTGTGCTGAAAGGTCATACGAGCAAATCCAAGTGCACTTTCTAGCAAGTGCTTTAAGCGTGAAACCCTCCTCTCGGCCTGAGCTGTCCCATCGACATTGGTGCACAAAACCAGGATGACAGAACACATAATAGTCTAAATAATTAAACCCAAAACTATAATTATTGAAGTAAAAGAACAGCTCTGAGATGGAACGAGCCTTACTTTCCTTTATCCTCCATTCACATATTCGCAACAGGTCTCCCAGGCACTACTGTGAATTAGAGTAACGAAGAGATGCTCCAGGGCTTGGTTAAAGGCTACTGCATCCAGCTGTGCATCCTTCACTAGAACAAAAAGAAACCACTGGAAAACTGAGGGTCTGATTCACACTCACCACTTTAAACCACTCCAGCAGTGTAAATGTGAGGATAAATTATACCCACACCTCCTCTAACAGCACTGTAAATGAGCTGTAACGCAAACTATGATCCAGCTGAAGATTTCAAGATAAGAATTAAGGGAAACACAGGAGACAGATGTTTTGTTGTCTTGTGCCTTGTGCAAATGCTGCTTTTGACATGGAGTTGTTCACATCTCCTCTGAACAGCGCCTGGAAACTCCAGCATCACCTGAGACACTATAAAAATTAGGCATGGAAATGCTCAATAGATGAACTATCCAAACCTCCTTTTTCTGTGTCTGCACCTTCACTGACACAAAAACCTCTCTCACAGCTCACCTGCTGCCATAAAGCTCTCCAACTGACCCACACTGACAGGGAAAGTTTAAGCCAAACAGCTCCATGTGAAATGAGGTGAAATCAGCTGAATTGGCCAAGTCAAGTGAAATAATCAGGAACCCTGCTCCTCACGGGTGTATTTTATTCACTGTGGGTCATACCTCTTCATTTCAGGCACGTTGTTCCTCTGGCTTCACGAGGCACTCTGCAGATTGATGTGCACTGAGCAGGGTCACCACCTGACAGCTCATCCCTTGCAGCACTGTGTCATCCTCAAAAGCCCCAAACAAGAGGTGACCTTGCTATGATGAGCTGATGGGGATGCATGAAACTGGGGCGAAAGGAGAAGCCTGGCACAAGTACCTTGCCCTGATGTCTTCCCACTGGTGCTCTCTCCAGCACCTGGCTGACCTTAACTGCACTGCTAATACCAGGGGTTTCATTTTGTTATTTTATTAAACACATAAGACTAAAAATACAAGATTTTAGAATAGAAGGACTTGTGCAGCTCAAACACAACATGCTCCAACAGCAGTGTGGGGAGTTCAAGTCACCCTGGGATTTATCGACTTTGGAATGTCTCCCTTCTGTCTGGGTCAGGACATCCTATTCCAGAAATCAGTTACCCAGACACTAGATTTTTTACAGTCCTACAGGCTGTAAAACCTTACGCTCCTTTTCCTCCAAAAAGCCTGAGGGATTCTACTTCACCATTGAGACTCCAGAATATATCATCTGAGAGTGTTATAGTGGGCTGACAGCAGAAAAATGTCAAAATACACATTCCGGGATTACACTATCAAACAGGATTGGGAGGGCTCAAAATACTTTGGAAGAGAAAGATTTTAGAAGCTCATCATTTAAACTCCACCGTGGTGCTGAAAGCGAGCGGCACTCAGCATTCCAGCCAACGCCTAATTCAGTTTGACTCCGACTCAAAGCGAGAAAACAGCACGTTGATCCCAAATCCCAAACCCACAGACTTGTAAACACTCCTCTCTGTCTTCCTCACCCATGCCATGGAAGGTTGGCCCATGTTTTCAGAGCCTGTGTGAAAGCAGATGGTAACCACCTCATTCGGATTCAATGCAATCTGCTGCTTATGGGGAGAAAATCTTGCCTGCCTCTCCGACAAATGTAAAACCTGGGAAGTTCAACCCACTTGGTAGTTTTGTTAGATGTTTTGTAACAGTTTTGCCAACAAACCCAGCTATGTTCAGGGAGAACACATGCTTCCTGTTCTCAGCCTTAAGTCAACAGCAAAAAAACCCTCAGATAATTCTGAAAATGGTGAGTGGTCCACTTGCTTAGCTTTTGGTCTGGCTTTGCAACTTGCACATGCACTGCTCATGACAACATGATACAGACAGACTGATACAGCTCACCTAGGTCATTTTTTATCACTGCATCTGAGACCTTATACAAATTACACCGCATTACAGGTAAGCGCTTTCTGTCTCAAAAGAAAACCATGCTGGTGGCCTGCTGATGAACTCACTCCAGTTTGTGGAAGTTTTTCTTTTATTATGGGGCACAAACCTGGATGCTGGAAAGCGAGTCAAATGACTGCCCTCTGGCTATGGGCTGTGCTCCTGTTTAAAGAGCCTGAGATGTTGGTGGCTTCCCTTACTGCTTCCACCTCCTGCATACTGCCCTTTTTGCTCAACCACACCTCCAGTTGTGCCCCCAGCAGAGGTTGTGACATGATCCCTCAAAGTGAAAAACCTCTTTGACCCTACTCTAAACTCAATGATTTGACAGTTTTTCTCTCCAAGAGATGAAAAACTGGCTAACGCTGATTAGTTAAGCCCCTTCACGCCAGCCTGTAAATAACCCTGGCTTGACACAAATGCCAGTGGTCACAAAGCTTCAAAACTGGGCAATTTTATTTGACTGGCTTTCTCTGCACAGGAATGTATTTTGGAGGTTGATTCTATGTGATACAATCAGGATGGTTTAGTTCCTGGAGATAAGATGACACTTCTCCTACCATAGCTATAAACTTTAGAAGCATGACACAGATTTCCTACAAACTTACAAATGTTTGCTTCACTGTTTCAGCAGCTCAACCCGCATTAACTGCATTAAAAGGAGACAAAGAATCACTAAATGTTGAAGTTAACAACATTTCTCTGATCCCTGATGTTTTATACACATAAAATGAAGCTTTCAATGAGCACATTCTTACTCTCACTGGCACAGAGCTGCCTTGCTTTGGTTTTCCCTCCGGGGAGAAATGCGGCTCTGAATCCTTCCCATGATTAATTGTAAGAATAAAAGCAGAACCTGGACCATCAGCTGGTGAGTTGGGCTGGGCTGGAGATAAGGCGATATGGGAAGAATTGATGCATTTTCTCAGTGCATTAATCCACGTCAGATAAACAAATGATAAGAATAAAACCTACCCCCAAACTCTGAAGTTACTCAGTATCAAAGATTTTCATCAAATATTTGTATCAAATACCAGTATCAAATATTTTTAGTTTGACATTAAGTCACTCATAAACCATCAATATCCACTTTCAAGACTGTAACAGAACTAAAGAAGAAAGAAAATTACTAAGAAAACCTTCACTTCTTCCTCATTGAGAACGCTGAGTCCCAAACGGCACCAATCTTAACCCTGATTTTAAACTCCATCCATTTAGAACCATCAAATCACACAACGACCTCTCCTCTTCAACTACCTGATACACTCCCTGGTGAGCAGAACAAGAGCATCCTTTCTCAAGGGATACAAGGTTCTGCATTTTTTACCTGCTCTGCCTTGGAAAAGCTGCTGCTGCTGACAGAGCACTGCTGTCATAGTAAAGCCTCATTCACTGCCACTTGTCCTAGATCAGGAACTTTCAGAGGCAGAATCTAAGTCAGCGGCTACTGCAGATTGGCCACGTCAACGTTTAACCAAGCAAAAGCACTACCAGAAGAGGCTGCACTGATGCCAAACCTCACTGCCAAAACCACTCCAGACACCATCTGCAGCATTAACTGACTGAAAGAGCTGCATCAGGTCTGTTTTCTCCTCTGGAGGTGGTCTAGCCGGTTTCCTTGGTTTACAAGTTCTATGCCACCACACCAGGGGTTGTTACTAGATGGTGGACTGATGCCCAACCTCAAGGTCCATCCAAGTGCACCAATTCAGTCTCTGGCAAACCAAACATGTATTAAACCCGGAATAATGCTGTCACTGCACACACCGCAGGCTTCAAATTATGTGCCAGCTCTTGACCCATCAGGTCATCTCTTAGTCAGCATCAAGATCAGGGGCTGAGTTTTAATGCCCTGGAGTCAAGACAGAGACTACCCTCTGTCTCCTAACAGTGTAATTTCACAGAATACATCTCTCCAGAAGTACTTTTGCTCAGTTTAAAGGTTCAGTGTGGTTTCACAAGATTTATTTTCATGAAATAAGACTTTTATTCTCCTTTTTATAAGTCATTTGATCTCACAGTACATTTCAGCTACAGTATTAACTGCACAAATTCACACATACCCAGGCACAAATGTTAAACAGGGAATGCTCGAGAAGTGGAGAATGATGTGCAGACAACTGTGAGAGATACAGATGGATGCTAGGTTTAAGAGCATTACAGCAGCTTGCTTAGAACAGAAGATAGGAACATGCAACCATCTTTCACTAATGTAAAAAAAGCTTGGGAACACTTAATCTTAACATTTCCTTCAACAAAGCCTTCCACTTGCAGCCTCTGTCATGGTGTTGGTACCTTCCACCTGGCAGCAACGAAAATTCATTGAAACGACTGCAAAAACATGCAAGAGCTCTTCTTGCCTATTTATGCAAGCACTTCCTCCATTGCTGCTCACAGACCAGAACTTATGCTAGGCCAACAGTGAGAGTCAGCAGCGATGTAAACTAAATGCAAAGATAAACAGCCTTTCAATCTTGGACCTAGAAGCCTTAGGTTTGTTAACAGGTTTCTCAGAAAGAATGCAACATTGAGAATATTGGAAAAGAAAATCCTCTTGCTCTGAAGTTCAGGCCAAAGGGAGAGCAGATTACTTGGACATGGTGCTTTCCTCCTAAGCATAAATCGAGCTCTCAAATCTTTTAAAACAAAGCAGAGCTCTCCAAGATTACCCTATTTCCAGTATACTGATCCCAAGTACATAAAAATCAGCAGCCATAATTATCACAGGTTTGGGAAGCAGACACTTTGTTGTAACTTGGACAGAAATTACACGTCAGTGAGCAGTAGATGAGATATTACTGTACCCCTGACTACTTGGCTTAAATAGTAATAAGCCTGCGTGCACCTATAGCAAAACGGGGAAGCCCATAGTCATCTAATAAGATGCAATCCACTTCCCCAGAGCGCAGTTCTGGCCAGATCTTAATGCTGTGGAAATGACATTTGTTTCAGCAATCAAATCTCGCTCTCATCACCTCACTGCTACTAAGCTGCTGATATAATTGACATGATCACTTGTAATGGTCAGGAAAGTTTTGGGATTTGAACAGCCAATCTTGCTCTCTTTTTCTGTAATACTTTAGACTTCTGCATTTACACAATCAGATTTTATTTTTGCATATAAATACATTTTCTGAGAAAATGAATTCAAAATAGTTCTAATTCCCTAGTAATTAGGAACACAAATAGTGAAAAACCACAAAAAGAATTCCTAAAAGGACAAAACCTCTTGCCTCTTCCCCTAAGAGGACTGGGCTTCCCGATTATTTCCATATACAGAGCTCACCTCAACATAGTGAGAGGACTGCATAGTGCTCCTCTGAATGTTCTCATTCACACCTGGCCACCCCTGCTATCCCGCAGGGAAATCCTGCAGTCGTTCCCTCTCGAGCATGGGTCAGGCACACGACAGCCCAGGCTGTGAACCATCCTGCCAGCCAGACTGAATTCTGGCCTCTAGAAGCCCTTCCCAGCAATGAAACGACTTTCATACAAGTATTTCTTGCAGTGGTGAGAAGAAGGCCGCTTGTCAATAAAATCCTGTCCCACTAACAAACAGTTCTGGCATAAAGCTTCACCATCCTCTGCCAGCAACTGAGGCAGATAGAACTTCATAGAATCACGGAATGGTTTGGGTTGGAAGGGACCTCTAAACACCACCTAGTTCCAGCCCCCCAGTAGGCAGGGGCATCTTCAACTAAATCAGTGTCTCAGAGCCTCATCCAACCTTTAATGTTTCCAGGGATGGGGCATCTACCATCTCTCCAGGCAACCTGTGCCAGTGTTTAAACACCCTCATCATGAACAATTTCTCCCTTACATCTCCTTTATATCCTTATCTCTTTTGACTCCCAGGTTCTCTCTGCACAAACTCTTCTTTCCTTCTCTCACTCCTACGGGAGTTACGCATTCCCCTGTGCTTGCAGGCTCACTCTTGTGCTGCTTAAAACCAGGCTGGCTGAGGAGACAAAAATTTTAAAACAAAGAACATAAAGCTTATAGATGGGGTATTTCCTCTAAACACCTCTTCAAGCATACACTGTTCATTGAGCCTTTCACTTCCTTCTCAAATAACCTCCCACTGAGTTAAACCAACACAATTGAACAGACTCTCAGTAACCAGGCCAACATACGGAGCTCGCATAAATCTATAAAGCATGTTGAGATCTGTCACACACCCTCCCCTAGTGCCATGTTCTGCAATGCCTTGGATGCCACACAGCTGAGCTGGGATCAGCTGATACAGCCAGAGGAAAACCAAAGCCCCGGCTGCAGAATATGGCACCATCTCTGCCAAAAACTTACTTATGAAAGATCTATGCTCCTCTGAGACAGCCACATCTGTCAGCACAGGGGGTGATGAAGCTCTGTGTGTCATGGATTGGTATCTCCTAATGAACTCACGCACAGATACTCCAAACACAGCATGTGACAGCTCTTAGTCCATGGGGACAGTAGCAGGTTTTTCTCTCCCCTCCACTTTCATGGAGTCTGCAACAATTCGGTATCTTCAGAATCTACACTGAAAAATCTGGTTGAAACTAGTAAAATTCAAAAGTTACTACTGCTTGTGTCTCCTGTGCACATGTTGATAACCATAGTAAGCATTAATTAATGATCATGTGCTTTATGCTATGCTTTGTCATGATTCAGGCGCATTTTCCTTGGACAAAAAAAAAGTAACAGGACATAAAAAATGAAGCTAAATATCACTCTGGAAAATGCTAACCAGGTTTTCACAGTTTTCTAAGTAGCATAAACACAACCACTATTTCTTCTAAACATCAGTCACTTTGCTCGACAGACATTTGAGCAAAACTAAATAAAACTGGCAAGGGCTAGCCATACTTCTCTCCTCATACTGGAGGAAAATCTGGGTGTACTAAAGCTTTCCGACAGCAGGGTGATATTGTCACAGCAGTGACAAAGCTCCCACTGGCTCTCACCAGTGTGCAGGGGTCATTTCACGCTGCAGCCAACTTCATACATCTTTTTCTTCACCTGACCACAGCACCATCTTCTTCTGGTCCCTCTGCCATATATTCCTCAGTATAGACAGTGCCTGGAGTCCCACAGCCCAACTTCCCCACTGCCCCACATCTCAGTCTCAGCTCTGTAACACATTCTTCCCCAGAGCTCCATTTCCATCCTCAGGAATGCGATACATTCGAAGTGCTTATTTTAAGCAGCCCAGAAGCTTTTCAGATCTACGCAAAAGAGCAAGTCAACTCTCTGTCAGTGCTTGCTTCAGTTTCTGCACCAAACTGGGGCATCTTTGGGATCTGTGAGAGGCAGATTGAAGATCCCACTCTCTCCTTCACATTCTTCCTTCTGCACTGCTAGGCTTCATAAAAGCTCTCATGGTCAAAGAGAACACCTGCATCACAAGAGCACAGTCTTCTTTCCTCTCCTGCAGTCTTCACAGTGGCAAAAGTCAAACATTGCACATTTTCATTTCTTTCTGGTGAAAACCCCTCTGCTTTACACGCTAAGCACAAAATCACAGAAGTTGGAGAAAACTGGTTGTGCCTGAGAAACAGGTATGCCCTCCTTGGGAAGGGATGTGCTATGAGAATGATCCCTTCTCCACAGGGATGCTCAGTGATGCAGCACTCCCTTAAGAGTACTCTCTTACATGTATAGGGAATAACACTACATCAATCAACACCAACCTTTGAAATGCAAACAAGCAGACTATTCTCTCTCAGCACATCAAAACCACATGCAAACCTAGGTACAATTCCAAATCACAACATCAGGCTTCCCGCTTTCCTCCCACTCCACGTAACCTCTGCAGAAGACTGTAAGTGAAAAAAATACTAAATCCAAGCTAAACAGTGAGACCCAGCTCCCATCCTACTGACAGGATGATTCCATACTCTGGCTGCAAGGCACACAAGTCTGTGGACTCTGGCTGTGCCATGGCAACACATGGATATAATGGGAACCCTAACAAAGCCTGACAGCAGATGCTTCCCTTATATTCTCTGCCAGGTCTCCTATGTGCCTGAATATTTAACCATCCACATCCTTGAGAAAATACCCCCCAGCTCTGCCTTACCCTGATGGGCGAAGTCAGTTTGCAGAACACCAATGGACAGAAAGCAGCGGCCCAGGTTACACCAGTCAGTGCAGGTGCTTTTCATTTCCAGGGTTTAGATGCTCTGAAGTTGTACCTAATGGCTGCTGAGCAAAACCTGCAGAGTCTGGCGTTATGAGCTGCCTTTCTGCCTTCTCAGAAAGCCAGCAGTTAATGGCATTCAGACTGAATCTAGAATCATGAAAATATCTTTATTAAGCATGTCAGAAAACGTTGCAAAATGCTGTATTGAACAATTGGCCGTAGCAATGCTACTCAGTTCTGCAAAGTGAGTCTGTATCACATCTGATGTGTTACATAAAATATATGTCAGCGTTTTCCTGGCAATAACAATAGAGCAGTTTCTGAAAGCCTCAACACACTGCAAATAAAAAAATTTGCAATGCACTTGGAATTGTGGTCACTGTGCAGCTTAACACAGCTGTATACTCACATGTCTCAATCGCCTTAGGAAAGTGCTGAATAAGCCCACCTTTTTAAGGCATGTACACAGTGCTGAGTCTTAGGTCCTCTTATATATTTCAGGTATAAAAGAAACATATTTTTATTTAGCTCTATTTATGAATTCCTGCATATAGGTATGTACCCCTAGGAAAAAAAAATACAGGAGAAGCAAGGAAAGAAGGCCAGCATAAGGAAGGAGACACAGCCACCAAGGCTTTTTATAGGCTTAACAATTCCTGTGATTAGGCAAGCTAAGAAAGAAATTCGATTATGAAAAAGACGGATGGTTCATCTAAGGAAAGGGAATCACTATCGGAAGAGGTTGGAGAAAAGTACCAGGAGTCAAGAACGTACCCTCAAGAGTTCACCAAGCGTGTGATTTCTGCCTGGAAATCTGTTCAGTTGGAGTCTTGTTGCTGTCTGAGACGTTCTGAATCCATCCACTGCTGACTGCCAGGCACACACACCCACCAGCAACACATCTCCACAGCATGCCTTCATCCAACAGGAGCTGCTTTCAGTTCTTGGGAGGATGGAGAAACCCTCTAACTAAACCCAAGCACAGATCAACAGAGGTGGCTTCCTGTGACCCAAGCCTATGCGACGGATTCCATCTAAGACCAGCGCTGCCATTTTGACTCCAATGGGGCCAGGATTTTACCCCTTGCCACTGAAGGGTCTAAGCTGCACTAGCTCACGCTGAACCTCACAGAGGTGCTGAGACTTCATTGCTGAGCCCTGAACAGAAACCTCCCCCAGACACGTCCTCATTCTAGCCCCACTCGTCTCACAGCACAAAAGTTTCTGCTGACCGTTAGACCCATGCCCAACAGTGATGTTGCTGCATTATCAGTAAAAATCCTTCTGGCATGGCAAAAAACGAGAGCAAATTAAACTTAACTTGAAAAGGACCACAAAGGCAGTGATCTGACACTAGTTCAGTTTAAATTCAGCATTTCATGTTCCTGCAAGAATTCCCAACTTTTTACACTGTGATATCCTAGGACCATTTCATATACAGGCCTGGACTGGAGCAACTGGAGATGGAAGAGCAGGACTGTGTTGGTGGCTGTGCTATGTTTCAGCTACCTTTGAAGAGAGACGGACATCAGCAGAAACAAAGCACTTGTGTTTCTGTGAGTGCAGTCATCCCAGGAGGGCACTTCTGAAAGGTTTAAGAAGCCTTTTGATTAGAAGGGAAATTGGAATTCCCGGCTACGGATCCTAGCGCATAACAGGTAGAAAACCTGCTGTCACCAAAACTACCCATTTAATTTTTTCACACAGCTCTACCAGAAAATGAGTTACACACAAAACCACATTAAGGGAAAGGAAGAACAGAAAGGGCTGTTAGCATGGTCTCACCATCACCTTCGCAGATGCTCCCTCCTTCAGGTAATTCTATCTTTGTCTAAGCTTACCGCAGAGAAACCGCCACTCTTACCTATCTTAACTGTGATTTCTCTTTAGAGGTGACACGACTGGGCTCTGATTTTGACACATCTCAACACCTATTAAGGCTCCTGATCTTACAAGTAGTGCAAGGTGTCTCTCCCATCCTTTCCAGCTCTGCTTCATTCTTGAAAATCTGCATCAGACAAGGACTTAGCCCTAAGCCAAACAGCTTAAATTAGTCAGTCCTCCCAGTGAAGGATGGCATCGACACACATTGGTGGTGGAGTGGTTGAACATCAGTAGCACTCTTTTGCTACTGTTACAGAAGAGAAAAAACAAAACCTAAAAATCTATACTGTTCTTGAGCCAGAACTGAGAGGCTGACCCTTCTCCCCAGCTCCTCCATCTGCAAGGACCTGCAGTGTGGGGGACAGCATCCATAACACAGAGAAGCTGGCACGTTAATAACTTGTCTTGTGCAAGGGGACGAGTGGTTTCCAGGCCTGTCTGTAGCATCCTGGACAGAGACCCAGCTCATCCCGGGACCAGGAGAGGACAGCAATGAGTTCTAGAAGCAGAGAAAAAAGGCTCAAGGAGGCAAAGCTGTATAGAAGTAGGAGGGTGGAGAAATCTGGCAGGCCCACTGGACAGGCAAATTTACTTTTCTTAGATTATTTAGGGTCTCCCCCTAAATCTTCCTTGGCCCTGCCTTGTCTAATGCTGGCCCTGCCAGAGACACTAATTTTCCCTGCCCCATCTGTTTGGATTTGCTTACTTACTAATTTATACAACGTCTAGCTCCATGGTGGCTAAGCATTTTAATCACAGTGATTAACACACTGAGCAAGAACAAAACAAAAATGGTTAATCAAAGGCTATTAGCAGTGTTTGAATGTCTAGACGCCGCTTTTTACACATGAATGCTGGTTAACGATCATCTCCCCATAACGCTGGTACAGTCTCCGATTTATTCATTCCTTTGCCAGCTCCGCAGTTTGCCACAACCACATCAGAGACTTTGACCCATTTGGCACCAGGAGAATACAATACACTCCTGCAGGAAATACTCATGCTTTTCAGCCTGTCTGAGGTGCTTGATGCCACAAGCAAGCTCAAGCAAGGGGAAAACCTCATGAGAACAAGCCCGCTCTACATCAGAGCATGACAGCGCGCTGGAGATGCAACCTGCACTACGATGTGCTGAACCTCCTGTGCCTCCAACATAAAGATGATCCTTCCCAAGTTGAGGAGTAGGACTGATCTAAACAACAATACCAAGAACCCTAATTATGAGATGAATGATGTTCTAACTAGTGGTTGTCACAACAGCAGCATTATTTATATACACACATACAGAGTCTGGTATTGAAGTAAGGCTGGGCTTGCTCCTACAAGCTACATGAGCTGGCAGCTCACCTCCTGGGTGCAATACTCGCTATCCCTAAAATGTTATTGCCAGCATCAAAACAGAGCCCAGCGTCCAACTCGGAATCAGAGCTCCCACTGGGTAAAGCAATGGCTGTATACAAAAACCAGGCTCTGGCTCAAAGATTGCTTACAGATTCCAGGCAGAGGGTAAACAGGGAGGCGAAGAGATGCCCCAATAACTAGACAAAGTACTGATTTGGAAAGCCCAAGCCTCTAAGAATAAGTTACCTGTGCAGAGAAAGCATGTCCTACCTGTGTTTGTAAAGCCCTGTGTAAATTAACAATCTTACATAAACAGGATTTAACACAAAACCACAACTGCAACTACAGGGTTTATTGCTTTAAATACATCTCCATTTGTTTACACTGTGAATACAAAGCTGAATGCCTTTATTTACAAGTCATGGCTGCTTAAAGCAAAGCATAAATCTAAGTTTGTTTGGCATTTTTTTTAATAGCTAATAACAACTAAAAGCAGCCAAAAAAGTTTGGCTACTCTTCAATGCTCTGAATTTAGCTACTCCTCCTGTCACTGACGTCCTTCTGAGGCCACTCTGAGCAAATGATAAGTTTTATCTTCCTTATGAAACAGGGCACCACAGCTGCAGTACTGGGCTCTGGGCTTGTTTTGGGTTCAAATGCCTCCAGTGAAAGCTGAATGTTGGGTAAATGTCCATGATAACCAGTAAAGTCAGAAAATGCTATAATCCCATGCCTGTGCAGAGACATTTGTGTCTCTGTCTGTGACAACAAAAGGTCTGTTTGGCAGTAAACTGTAAGAAAATTAAATGAGCAGCACAATGCTCTGCTGTTTCTTACCTCCTGCTTCTATCAAATCACCATGTCAGGGATATTAATCATTTTAGCTATATCTTTGTTATGTTGGAAGTGTATGTTCACAGCCAAATAGCAGTTTTGAGGAGTTTCTCTCTGGGTGAAATCCTGTGGAAGACATGTGTCCAAAATCACAGTGCTGTGCAATAAATAGAGAGGAGGCCAGTCATCTCAAGATGGACATCAATTAGCTCAGTTGAGGTACGCCTCCAGTCACTTAGGTCCCTTAATACAGCACTACCAGCCACAAAAAGTAATAACCACACTGAATCTGCACATTATTAATTCAAAAAGGCTGGCTGGTAGAACCTCGCATTGACCATCCCAGTTTTCCACCAGTTCTACTCCATCGTCAACTGTTTATTTATAATTTACTATCTAGGTGTCTCTGGGACAACTTAATACAGTACGATAGTCTCCCATCTCTTCCCTGCTAATGAATGTAATAAATAACTACAGTAAGCATTATAATCAATATTACACTCTGCTCACATCCCGGAGAACACAAGGTCTGTGGCCTGCAGTCCTGCTGGAGATTAAAAGTCTCTGTGGGATCCAGATCTATTTAGTGCTAAGAATGAGGAGGTGAATTAGCAGCAGTGGGCTCGGGTACCAGGGGACAACTGTGGTCTCCGCAGGGCTGGGAAGGCATTGTGTAGCTGATTGTTTCATGTATCAGAAGGGCTATGAAGCACAGGTGCCTGCTTGCTTGTGCTCATTGCAAGCAAACCTAAAAACGCAGCACTAACACTGTCAGTGCCCTGCAGGAAATGCAAGAGGAGTTCGCTCTCATAAAATACAATAAAAAAACCAGAAGGGGGGATAGGTAGAGACATCAAAAGTTTATGCACTGAGTAAACTTCAGCAAACAATCCCAGGTTTGTTTTTGTTCTGAGAAAGTAAACTATTTTAATGGGGAAGAACTATTAACTGCAGCACAACATGAACAGGCTGGAGCTACTTAGAATTTTCCTTCCTATAAGGCAGGATCATGGAAAGCTCCTGAAAAAGCTCATGGAAAGCCGTTTTTTCACTTTGTTTCTTGCTCTTAGGAATTCAGAAGAACCACACACAACATTTCACGCTGTCACTTACTGAAGTAATGATCTTCCTCAACTTATCCACCAGCCCTCCACTTTCTTCCTGACCTGCTCCTGCACGAACAGCTCCAAGGAATGAGCCAACCCACTTTATGAGGAAGCTGAAATCAGAAAGGAGCTGTTCTTTTTAAGACAGCTATCACCTTTGAGATTAGCTATTACACCAACTTGGTAGCCTCCCAAAAGTATTTAGCCAACATTATCTTCTTGCAATGCCCACACTCCCTTTTCACTGCTAGCCCTATTCCAGGATTTTTCCTCAAATCAAGCAGTACGTCTTGCAGCCCGGATCACAACTTGAACAGTGAGGACCCAGTTCTCAGAACATATCTTTGCTGCTGAAGTTATTCCTGGTTTGACACCAAAGCATCTCTGTGTATAATCACCCCAAGTACCCTACTCATTAGCACATGCATCCCAGGTGGAAGATTGTATCTCATCCTGGGGGGGTATTATAACACCCATATACTGTTTTCAGAGCTGGGTTTCTCACCCTCTGAAAGGTACTCAGACCTCTCTGCAGCAGTTGTAGAGAGCATTGATTATTTTTTAAGGCATTCTTACCTTACCATTCTTTCACACTAAAACATGCTTCAACTGCAAATAACTCATTCATGCTAAAAACTCTAACAGCAAAAGAGAAAGGACACTATACACATTCTTAAAGTTAATGCACACAAAACATAATTATCTAGTAAAAACATCAAGAACAAACACAAGTTTTCCAAATCTTCTTCACTGTGCTGTTCAACCCAGTGCCCCATCTGACTGTGGTCCAGGTACTAACTCTAGCCAGAAGTATTACACATACAAACCCTAGAAACTGCAAGGATCTTCAATGCCTCCTTGGTATATGACAAATTCTCAACTGGCATTACTCTGCTGATAATGTCACCAGGAAAGAACTTGGTCCTCCACACCTACACCACAGAGAAGCTGAAAGACTAACCTTGCAATATTCAGTATCTTGCTCCACTCAAAAATGAGAGTCCCCACAATTAATGTATGGAAAAGTACTTCTTGCACAGGTATTTTCTTTCTCTGCAAGGAGCAGAAACTCACCCTGCTGAGTTTCAGCGCTTCCAGAATAACATGTCTAAAGCTGAAGTGACTGAATGAGATCCCCATTCCACACAGGTATTTGTGGAAAAAAAACGGCTGTAATTGTCCCACTCAATTTTTGCAGGCGAACAGCTGCAAGCCCTCAGAATTCACACTCTTACGCAGGAATCTCCCTAATGAAACCAGCAAGGAGACACCAAGTGAAGCAAAATCACCAAAGCAGCACTGAAGAAAATTTTGCCAAGCTTCAAAACCCCTCAAAGGGCTAAAGTCTTTATTACGGGCTATTAAACACACGCCACCTCCTGCTCGGGAACATTCCAAGCCACAAATGCCAGATGATGGCATGATAACCTGGAGAAAAATCACGACACATCTGCCGGATCCAATGCCTTTTCTTACGCCACCTGGGCTCCTTTCTGTTCATCATCAGAAACCCAGTAACGAGCTGCACGGCGGCTTGGCCCGAGATCTCTGAAGATACAAATGCTTCGGTTGCGCTTTCCTACTCCCAGAAAAGCTCTTTCAAGCACTGAAAACTGTTTTCAATAATGGGTAAGGTTCAAAGGAAAAAAAAAAAGCATTTTATGCTCAAATCGGAACTCCATTAAAAACACCAAACATTGAGGCTTCTTTGTAGTTTCTTCTGACTCTGGCAGTCATTACAGATCACAGGGAGCTCTGCACAATACCTAGTTATACCTGTCACCTAGAGCTCTGACCTATTCAGTACACAGAGTTATTTAATTCACCAAAGGCAGGATTGAAAGACTTCAGGACATCTGGGAATGGCCCCCATCAAAGCCAGGACAGAGCAAGAAAACCCAGCACCAAGTCAGGATGGGTAGGGTAGCAAACAGCCTCATTTCGATAACCCTACTGGTCTGACCCAAGGCAATATAATCTCACCAGAGAGCAGAACTCCTGTGGGAGGGTGGAAAGGCATGAGATCATAAACTGATAGAAGATGCTTTTGCTGACTGAATCCAGAGGTTTTAGATGTATCTAACTCTTCACATCTGCACATCAGCCCCACTGCTGTGGTGTGTGGAGCTGCGGAGATAACACAGAATGAGAAATGGTGTATATAGAAAAGTAACAGCTACTCCACAGAGCTGGGTAAGCAGCCTAATTTAAAGCAGAAAATTCTTTTTATAATTCTACTCATATGATTAGAAGAGTAATATATATCCTTTAATGGGCAAATAAAGTCATTTCAGCATTAGCATTAGAATCACTGAGCAAAGGATGCATGAGCAAATTTTATGTTTGGGATGGTAAATTTTCATGGTCATTCCCTGCTCCTGTGAATGTGCTTTTCTGAAATCTAATATAGTGCATAACAGAGCTTTCAGTAAAACCAGTCCTAATTTGTCAGGCTTTTAAGCTGCACTTCTATTATGAACCTTTTCTTTTGTTGCTATCTCCTCAACTAAGCATTTCATTGTCAGCAGGAAGATGACCCTAAATGACTTCTCCTGCAATGAATGCCTCTTTAACTTAAGTCCCTATTAGCTTCTCAGTCTTCAACACTTTTCAGAACTTATCACCTGTAGAGTAATGCTCCCTCAAGCAGGAAGGTTGCCCACTGAAGACCCAGGCTGGGACTAGCGAGGGTGGAAAAGTCAGGCTAGCAAGGCTGCATCACAGCCTGACAGTGTTCAAGCTTTTGTTTGCGAGCTGAAAGACTCTTTGGCTAAGAAATTACAATGACAGGGTTTTTTTCCTTTGATTGCCACTATTTCTCACCCATTACAGCTAGCTGTCTGCTACAAAGCTGGCTGGACTCAGATGGGGTACAGGGGTATGGAGCAGCTGCCAGGCACTGCCTCTGCTTTTCAGACAGATAAGTTGAAAGTACCCAAGTTCCAAAACCAGGAAACTTCATGAGGGTCAATGGCTGGGTGCAACCCCAGCAGATGATGCTCCAAGAGCAGGCAGAGTCAGCCTGGGACAATCAGAACCATCCCTAGCACATTTTTTAGGTGACCTAACCAAGTCTGCATAGAACATCAAAGGAACCACCAACTTGACAAAATAAAACCAACCGAACAAAAAGGTGCTGTTCACTGGTTTCTGCCACTCTATTCAATAAATATAGCAAGTAACCCAACTCTGGAGAAACCTGGTTTAAAAAAAATGACCACAGCAGTTCAATGCTCTGATTACACACAAACTCCAGGTTTGGGAATAGGTAAGATTCCAAATAAACCACACTGACCTACCTTACAAGTACTGCTGATGAAAACAACAATACCTTAAAAGACAGAAGTTGAATCATAGAATCCCAGAACGGTTTGGGTTGGGAGAGAGGGATCTGAAAACTCATTCAGTTCCAATCCCCTGCCATGGGCAGGGACACCTTCCACTAGACCAGGTTGCTCCAAGCCCCTGTGTCCAACCTGGCCTTGAACACT
>JBCJKH010059066.1:0-11488 GCA_039877255.1 Loriculus beryllinus
AATCACTGGAACTGGCAAGTTTTCTTTTGGTTCTTTCTCTTAGTTTTGTACAGACTTGGCTGACATTGAGTTTCTTATGCTTTCCATTTGAGGTAGAAGCTGGTTATTTCTACTTCCTGTTATTTGTTGGATTTGCATAAAATCTGGTGTTGAATGGGCTGCTCTCACTTTGGGTGTTCTGAAATTCATATCTACTTTCTGACTTATTGTGCGAATATGTGTGCCATGCTTTCAGTGAATGTGAAACCGAGCATGTGGAGTGTTTTACACTTCAGGGTGGGGCAGAGTTGCCACATCTCTTTATTGATCATGAAATCCTGCACAGACATTTTGGTAATGGTTATTCTTGAAGATTAACATTTTCAGGTTCCATTCTGTATCTCTATTTCTTTGTTTTCCAGATGTGAAATTTAGTAAATGTTGTAGAAACTTTGCCATATGTGAGGGGAAACTGTTCTTGAGTCAGATTGTTCCTCAGTACCTGCTAATTATTAATAGCTTGCCTGCACTTTGAGGCAGTTACTTTTTCCAAGTTCTGGATGCATCTGTTTCCTTCCAAAAATAGTAAGTAGTACAATGATGTTCCAAGAAAACCTCAGTGTTCCGTTATAAGCTCTATTCATATTGTATCACTCAGTACTAATTACCAGGTGTTTCTTTAGGCCCTCATCTTTTAAAGATGTGATCATCTGCTCAATTTTATATACTGTGAATACTTCCATTAATGGCACAGGGCTTCTCACTGAGATTAAAGGTAGAAGCACATGTTAGCCTTTATGAGATGCCTTTGGTGCTGCTATTATTAGCTTTGATTTATCTACTGTCTATATGTCTAAAAAAAAATAAATTGAATAAAAGGTAGATAAACTCTTATAGTAATTTTTAAATTTCAGTAGAAAAAAAGTTGGCAAGTTATTCCTTTATTTCATTTCTGAAACATAGCAAACTACCAAAAAACTTTTTGGCCACTTTATTATGTAATATGTTCTTGGGTTTGATAGACTTTTAAAATCAGTACTCCATATGTACTTTAGTTGCTGTCTTTCAAGATTTTAGAAAGATATTATGTCATATTCATCTGTTTATTGCTATTTTGGGATGTCAGGAAACTAGACCAATTAATGAATCCAAATGCAACTTACATCAAATTTAGAATGACTGAGGCATTTTTTACTTATTAGTTATGTACAGTTTTATGTAAGGCTGGAAAATCATTGAAGACTAATCCTGCTATTATTGAAAGAAGCAAGTTTTATTAATTTCACCAGTAGTGGACCTGGATTTTGCACAAGGGGTTTTGTCAGCTTAGTTTTAGCCAGTATTTATACTGTAGAATATATACTTCCATTACACTAGTCTACCTTATGCTTGTGCCACATGCTGTATTGATATGCATCCAAAAATAATAAAACACTCAAAATGTGAAAGGAAGAAACTATTATGCATAAGTCATTGCAAGCACAAAGCCAATTTTGTATTGTGGGATGGTGTCCAGAAGCATACTCAAAGTGAGGAAAGGGTTTTCTTTCTCTAAAAACAAATCTGAACCTTAATTTAAGCAAAGTTTAGTTGAAATTATTTTCTTTTATTTTCCCTGAATGGTTTAATTTCCATCATGACATAGGCATTAGGTTTTGTTTCATTTTTTTTTCAGTTACAGTACTATTTACAGATTTTGTTATTTACCACGAAACAAAATTTCTCTTAAATGTTTCCAGGCCCAAAACTAAAAAAAAAGACAAAACAAAAAACCAAAACAAAACAAAACACAAAAACCAAAACCCAACAAAATAACCTCTTTGATTATCTTGATCTCAGAAACTCTCCTGCTGGCAAATCATTCCCTCTTTTTTACTTTTTCTTCCAGAGCCAAAGGACATGGTAAATTCTGAACTGCCTGGGCGTGCTTTGCTCTGGAGAAGCTGCTAGTCAGTTGGGACATGTGGTAAGCATGTGGGAGACCAGTTTTTAGATGCATTTTGTTGGGGAAAAAGATTTATTTTCTGTTATGCTCAAACTGTTTCACTTCCTATAAATAGTTAGATATTCTCTGGACCAGAGAATGAAAGGGAAGTGTATCTTCAGTAAGGCAAGGGTCTGGTATTCAGCTCGCAGATGGAAGAGGTAGCTCTATGTTCTGCAACATCCCACTTCTCACGTGGTGGCTGACAATGTTTTCTAGAAAGTTAGTTCTTACTTCTAAACAAATGGATGAGCTTCAGCAGACAAATTATATTCTGATTCTATTTGTCAAATAAAGAAGCCCCAAGGGATAAGGAGGAGTAGCCAGTTAGAAGATGAATCTGTCCAAAGAAAGGACTTTTCTGACCTTGCTAAAAATTTAAGTTACCTGCACAGTCAGTGTTTGTTGAAAACTGTATGTTTTTAAAAGATTTGATTTCAAAAACTTGATGATTTTGTACAGGAGAGTTGGCCATATATCAACTTCAAAAGTGCAATATAGTTAATTTTGATATAATATTCTGAAAGTCTGATGGAAGATGCTACGTAAATGTAAAGCATGTCTTAATTAAATACACAATAATGTAAGTCATAAAACCATATATAATATAGTGATTTTTTTTTTTGCAGAATAGAGGAGAAGAAAAGAATGGAAACTTGTTATTTATTTATAATTTATTGTCGAGTTAATATTTTAACCAAGACCCAAACCATTATTGAAGTGAGAAACAATATTTTCTCAGAGAAATTCATCTTTTCTCTCAAAAAATTACAAACAAATACACATTCTGAATGAAGAAATATAAAATATTTAATAAGCTTGGGAGTGTTTCCTTTCAGCTCCTCATTTTGTCTGACACACCGAATATGATGGTGAAAAAACATGGGTCATGAAGGTGTAAGATTCCAAATAAAACAAAACAAAATAAGATACTTAGAAGCTTTCTGCTGGGATGGCATGCATTTTCTCACTCATTATTGGTTCCATTTACAATTTTTATAAATGAAGTCACAGAAGTTCATGAAAAGATTCTGATGTTCAGATGCCATATTATGGGGTACTGTACACATTGAAAAATGCCCTCATGTGCTCACACTCATATATAAAAATATGTGTAATTGAATAGAAGTTGGTGAAACACCTACAGACAGCAGAAAATTAACTATTCCTGTTTTGCTCTAGATAGATGTAATTCTCCACTGCCTCGCTCTGGTGCTGTATCTGTATCTGCAATAAACAGTAAAGTAGCATCAATCTTATTGATGATTTCTTCTTGCACCAGCCATGGCACAAGAAGCACTCACCCTCCCGCCCCCCCCAACTCCCCTCCCCAAAGTTTTTGCCAGTGAAAATAAAGTGCCAAGATTTAGAAGAGTCAGTGAGTGAAATACACCCAAAATCACATGAAACAAAATGGCGTGAGAGGATTTTATTGGTGGCATTCAAAATCAACTTCAACAGCTAAAAATTTTTCAAAGCGTTACATTTCCAAGCACAGCAAAGGTCTTGGCATTTTGTCACGCATTGAAGATCTTGTTCAGCAGCATGGGTGGAAGCTCGCAGCAAACAGTGCAGACACGCAGGTAACAGTGCAGCCTTCTGTTTGCCCTGCAGGGGAGAGTTTTACAGCTTTAAACCAAAAACTGCCCCAACTTCTTAAAAATTACAAGCCAGATCCTGCCAAATAACAGCATGGAAAGAAGCATGGTGGAAGCAAGAACTTAAAGATCACAGGATCAACTTTACCAAGCGTGCTGAAGGGCTTCGGGGACCCTGACTGGCACTGATGGGCACAGTCACACCTGCCCACACTGGGAGCAGCATGGACATAGCTGCGCAAGCCTCCCATTTCACTTGGGCTGCATCTGGCTGGAGATGAGGCTGCAAAATTGGTTCCTTTCAAAAACTTTAAGCCTTTGGACAGCTTCAGTGGGTTATTTCCTTCTGCTTCTAGTTAGCCCTTACAGTTGTGCTATTTTGATGTGAGCTGACTTTGCGAGGTCAGGCAGGTTAAATGGTGTTTGATTAAAATCAGAACACCCAACAACTACTGTTTCACAGTTCGACTCTGTTGGCTTCTTCATCTGGGAATTCAGGAAGACACCTTTAGCTTGGAAAAAAAAAAGAAAAGAAAGAAAAAGGAGCTTTTTTTTTATCTTTCTTTTTTAATATGGCTTAAAGAGAAACCAAGAAAAAAAAGCCACATTGTGTATGTTTTTCTGGCAATAGGCCTGCCACTGTTTATCAAACCAAGGCAAATCCAATTAGCCTGTGGCCTGCCTCCCAACCTTATTAACCTGCTCAGCTGTGAGAAACTCAACAGCCCCTGCCAATATCTCATTTCTCCAGCAGCTGATAAGATCAGTTCAAGATATTCAATGGGGTTTCCTTTCACTTCGGCTTCATCACAGTCACTGGCATCTTAACCGTGGTAGCTGGATCTTATTTTCCTCTCATTTACTACATGAAATAGGATGGCGACTCCAAGGCCTATGCAGCTTGTTGGAACAAACACTGATCAGGCCTTCGTGGTGTTTGACAGGACGGGCTGATTTTCCTTATCATGGCTTGCCCACAAAGGCCCGGGCCAGACCGGGGTTATTAGCATTCCTCGGTGAGATGCGTCAGGTCTATTTCTGTCACGCAGACAGATTGAGCCTTTCACTCAGGCTCGCGAATGAGTGACACATGGCCTGACTGGGAGGACAACATTGTTATTTGAGTTAAGAAATCAATTTGTATCAAATGTACACTGTAATTTATTTGTTGGCTTTGAAGGGAACCTGGCTGAGATAAATGGGAATGGGCTTCTTTCTTCCCCCCTATGCTGAGCTGATAAAGTTCTTGTGAAGCTCCAGATAGCTCCAGTCAGAGCCAAAGTGACAAACATGTTTAAAGTTGCACAGTGATCTTTAAATCTCAAAAAGAACACCTTGTCGGACATGATAGAACATTTTTTACCTTTTCCCTCTATCTGTCAGAAAGCTGCTGTGACACATTGCTTTAGTATTTTTGCTGACATTTTCTTTATCAAGCACATCTGTTTGTGGTCGAAAGATGCTTATTCCTATTTTCTTCAATCTACAGCAGCCTAGGGAACTGCCAAAAGGAAGGAAGAAAATGAGACAATCTTTCCAAGAATAATGCTTGTTTAGATTTTTTTCATTTTCTAAATTGTAACTTTTCCTGGTTAGTTTCCAGTTTTCTTTTTACTTTTGTTAAAAGAGAGAAGAAACGTGGGGGCAACATGTATCATGAGACCCTGTCTATTTCAAGAAGTTTGGTTGGGTTCAGAGTGAATGGTGCATTAAGACATTGCTGTTATATGTTAAATCATGAGCTATGAGATTGATATTCTCCTCTATCAGAGTTATAAATATGAGCTCTATGCATAAGTGGTTTTATCTTTGAAATAATGTGAATAATCAAAAGTTACATCTATGGTTTCACATATGATTGCAGTTATGACTCCATAATGAAAAAATGCCAGCAAACTAGCCGCAGGCAGAGTAGCTCAATGACATTTCCATACAGTAATCTGGTTGTTTAGTTTTGGTTTTCAAAAGTTATCTAAATGTAACATGTCATATTAGATTACTATATAAGGTACCTTACCCTTCCTCTGTGTTATAGCTTTACACCCGCATATACGCTCTTTTTTAACAGATGTGCAAGTGTGTGAATGCACATACACACAAAAAATATGAAGTGTTATAGATTGCTATATTCAGATTAGTCCACACAAGGTCCTCAAAGCAAGGTTAAACTTGAGGTAGTCTGAAGTGTGCAACCAGAATCAAACACTCAGTCCTTTCAGAAGCTAGGTTGAATGTGATTAGCAGCAAAAGCATTTTTGAGATGTTAGCTTTAAGAAGTGCTAAACTTATTAATGGCCTGATCACACCATCACCAAAACAGTTACACCATTCTCAGAAATCCCAGGGAGGGCAACGTATGAGGATTAACTCTTCTTTCAGATTGCCCAACCAATATATTTCATTCTCCTCTTTCCTGCCTTTCCTCTGGGAATGCTGCAATCCTTTAGGCTGTGCACTGCCTGCCAGCCTTAGATCTTGTTATACCTATGAGTACTGACACTGTAATAGTGTTAAGCCTTGCTCTCAGGTTTCTTCTGTGCCATGCCCTTTGGGCAAGGGCTTGCCCTTTTGCCTTTCTGCCCAGGTGCATAATGACAGTGCTGTTATTCTGACTTGCCTGACATTTTTTTATGTGGTGCTTTTTAAACCTTAACTCCATATTTCTACATTTAGGCAATAGTTTCAGATTATGTCTCAGTTTAGCAGCACAAACACAATATGTCATTTAAAATATCTTAAATGGTTTCTGATTTTCATCCCATGGCACAGCCTAGAGGTGTGGCTTTTGATTTTCAAATGCTTAGAGTAAGCAATACTGCAATCTAGTTCTAATTACCAAGAATAAAGTGTTCCTTGCTTGCACACATTTATATTTCTGCATAAACATATTTCATAAAACATGCACCTTCTCAAATAAGACAGTACTTTACCATGCTCGTTTAGCTATATTTATACAGCTGTTTACAATTATTACAACCTAAGCACATCAATCAACCCATTGTCAGATCAAACTCTTCAAGAAATCATACCGAATACTGTTTTAACCTCATTGCTTTAGAAATAACCACTGACAGTGGAGTAATTTAGATCCCAGAAATGGCAGTGCAAAATAAAACACCCTCTAGCTCTCATACAAGAGCACTCTGTCATGTCTACAGCTTCACTCTATTAAAATAATACATCCTCCAAAGCACTTGTTTTGGCCTTCTCCTGCCTTATCTTATACCCGTTAATGACAGAAAATGGAAAACACTTAATTTCTCTTCCAGGTTTGCATTACAAGCACTGCCAGTTTTGTTTCTGCTGTAAGAGGGCCCCTGGTGATACTGTAAAGGTGAACCATTTGCATGGAATTCGGAGGGGAAAAAACAGACACAATGATGTGCCAGATTTGTTCATAATTTACTGTTCATTATGTTCTCTAAAAGTAACAATGGCTGGTAGCAGGGGCAAGCTGCCGTTTATCTGGTCCTCCCTAACTCAGAGGAAATCAGAAAGAATGCTCTGGTTCAAGGGACTCCCTTCTGCATCTTACCTGAGAGCAAGTGAGTGTCCACAGCTGGGAAAAGCTTTTGATGAAAACTGTGAGGCAGGTAGCGTGAGAAACCTTACAAGCAGAGAGGCTGCAGAAGGAGTGGTGGCTCCTGGGGAGATCAGGAACACAGATATAAGGTGATAAAGAAAAAAAAAAAAAAATCCCCTTTTTCTCTTGAGAGTATGGCATTGAGTTTGTTCAGGAAGCCCCTGAAAGCTGCTGGATTCAGAACAAGGCTGGAAAGAAGCAAGGATACAGTGGGCAAGGGAAGATTTCTTTTTATATTTTCATAGTTTTATTGTCATACCTTGCTTGTCTCTTTAAAAATGTCCATTGTTTTAGTCTGAGCTAAAGTAAATCATAACTTTGGAGTTCACTGGATGTTTCTGGCATGCTTACTGTAAGAATAATATCTACCTCAAAACTCTAGTGGACTCAGGGTCACTTCCTTGAAAATACCTCTGTGTATCTTGAAAGCCACAAGAAACAGCAAACTGGTTGACAATGAACAGAGATTCCAGCTATTTCAGTATTCAGTTAGTATTCTAAACTTCACACGTTATTTTTTCTCTGTGAATAAAGGAAAAAGAAAACTCAAAATAAAATTCTGGTTCTAATATAACAAAACACAATCAACATCCTTAACACTGCACTGGCTAATTATTCGTGTGAAGTGTCCTGCATTGTGTAACCTGTACTCATACCAAATGTCTCTCTGTCACCTTTGGGTAGTCAGATTAAGAGTATTATGAGGGACAGGCTGTGGGCATTGTCTGTTTGAACCTAGTAGAACATTTGACACTGTCTCCCACAGCATTCTGCTGGAGAAATTGGCTGCTCATGGCCTGGGTAGGATTCTTTGCTGGGCAAAGGCAGTGATAATCCCCCTGTATTCAGCACCTGTGAGGTCGTATCTCAACTCCTGTGTTCATTTCTGGGCCTCTCAGTATTGGAGAGATATTGAGGTGCTGGAGCAGGGCCAGGGAAGGCCAACGGAGCTGGTGAGGGGTATGGAGCACAAGTCTGATGAGGAATGGCTGAGGAAGCTGGGGGTGTTTAGTCTGGAGAAGAGAGGCTCAAGGGGGACCTCATCACTTTCTACAACTGCCTGAAAGGAGGTTGTAGTAAGGTGAGGGTTGGTCTCTTCCCACAAGTAACAAGTGATAGGACAAGACAAAATGGCCTCAAGCTGTGCCAGGAGAGGTTTAGATTGGCTGGTAGGAAAAATTTCTTCAAATAGAGAGTGATCAGGCATTGGAACAGGCTGCTCAGGGATGTTGTAGAATCACCGTCCCTCACAGCATTCAAAAACCGTGTAGTGACATGGTGTGGTGGTGATCCTGGCAGTCCTGGAGTAATGGTTGGACTTCATGATCTTAAAAGTCTTTTCCAACCTAACTGATTCTGTGATTCTATGATGTTGTTGCTTTAAGTATGATAAGATGTGAAGCTTGATCTCAGGGTATCAGTGTCTCCTTCCTAGGTCTCAAGCATAACACAGCTAGAAGTGGTTATTATTTTTATAAAAATACCAGCTTTCCAGAGACAATGGTTACCTAGATTCCTCCTGGGAGAAAAGGGAAAGAGAGGAAGAATATCTGCAGTGTACATCTTCCCAAGTTGCCCAAAGCTAATATGGAAGTAACTTTTCTGGGTGTATAGTTAGACATATAAATCACAGCGTACACCTGAAAGATCAAGACAAAATGCGAAACCAGTCTGCTTCCTTTGCCCCCCAGCTCTGAGTGCATCAGTGTGAAGGGAAGTTGAATATGGGAAGCGACAGGCAGTGTGGAAATGAGGGATTTTTATAAGTGTTGTTTCACTGTGTTTAGGAGACACACCTGCTAAAAAGGAGGATGCACCGTGAAGTGGGAAAGATGTTAAAACTATAAACATAAAAGCTTGGACCAAAACTAAACTTGGCTGGTAGATGGAAGCACTCTAAACTGGAGGTAGTAGGATGAGGCGTAGAAGTTAAAGCCTCAGGAAAAAAGGAAACACAACTTCCACTGAAGGGTATTTTAAGAATGGCAAGTATGTCTGTCTGTGAGTAACTCTTGTCTGGTACCTGCATGCTACATGCTCACGCTGACAAGTGAAAACAGCAAGTGCCCTCAGCAAAGCTACAGAACATAGCTGAACCTAAAGCTATGATATTCATTCTGGGAATAGAAAAAATTGGGCACTAGAAAAGTCAATTTCATTTCCCCTGGTTTCTGAATGAAGGTTTGAGGTGGTGTTTATTAATTAACTTTAAGTTTTGAATCATTTACTTGTTCCTGACAGTCCTGGCTAATATAAGAGAGAAGTCTATCACCACTTATTAATATATGTTGAGAGAAAAGCCTTGCAGATATTAGGTATCTTTAAGTTTGCTGAGTGTATCTTTTCAGGCAGAAAGTATCCATATAAATATTTGCTTCACACTGTCAGTTTGGTCAGTTTCAGCCAAAACAATTTGGTGAATTATACGAGGCAAAATATGTTGCATTGCTTATGCTACAGGAATTCTGATGACCTTTTAGTTAGTCCAGTATGTATTCCAGTAAATTCATCCCTTTGAAAAGAAGTAATGTGGCAGAAGGCAGACCACTTGGCAGACTGTTGGTTTTCACCAGTTTTTCTTCTTTTTAATAAAAACAAATAATTGTGGTGTTAACATCTTATTTAAAACTGTATGATACTATACATAGAGTAGACAGCAGGACCAAGGTTATACGTAAACATTTGTATTTTTATGACTGTAGTAATTTTAACTCTGGATTTGAAATAGTAGACTCAAAATATTTTCTGTGTTCATAGATTTTGAGCAGGTGTTCTGGAAGCAGAACACAGCAGAACATCATCCTTAGGTGGACATATAGATGCTGCTAAGATATTTGTTAGATCACATATGGTTACATTTAATTATTAGTTAACTTTTAGTAAGAAAATCCTTCAGGTTTAGCAAGTAGGAGATTTTGATATTTAATAGCAGAACCTGCTTTTGTTAACATAACAATATTCAAGATATAAATGAATAAAATCGTCTCATCAAAAGAATTTAGAGTTCCCATAGGTTTAATATTAAATATTTTAGGGGATTATGTGTTACAGTGGTACTGCTATAAATCTAGAGAGTCTCTCTCATATGATCTCCTAGTCTTCAGCCTGTCCAACTCTGCAGGGGTTAGAGATATTCTAATCTGTATTAGATGAACTTGGTGAGAATCATTTCCCACTATCAAGTGCAAAACTACTATCATATATTACACTAAAAAACATCCTCGCTCAACTGTAATTCTTTAATTATCAATTGTAGAAGGCCTGAATAATGAAGAACCTCATCTCAGCTGGGCTCCTTAAATCAGAATTGTCAGGAGGCACCAAATGAATCATATTACTCACTATAATTTAAACAAACAAACAAATAAACCCAAAATAACAAAAAAAAAAAAAAAAAAGAAACAAAAAAAAAAAAAAAAAAAAAAAAAAACCTAAAACCCAGAAATGCCATAGTTCTCCCAGGTGCTTTACACACAATTTTCCTTTAATTATTTTTACTTTGGCATCAGACTTTTTTGACCTCTCTCAGTGAGCCATGGAGAGAAAGAGAAGTTGTTACTCAAGACCAGCTTTCTCCTCCACAGGCATTCAAACAGCACAGGAAAAGGACTGAGAAGGTCTTGCCATAGCAGTCCCTGAGGCATCTGCAGGCCAGAGCCACAGAGGCAGCTTCCTGTCTGCCCAGCAGGTTGTCAGAGGAACATCTTGAGGTGGATGGCTCCCACCACGGGTTTCTGCGGCCCATGGACCTCAGCAGCTAAACAGCTGGTTGTTGGAGACAGCCTAAACTACATGTAAAGCACAGTCTGTGTAACAGCCTCAGATTCTTTCTTCTTCTTACCGTTCAAGCCTGAAAATGAAGAAGAAAAAGGGTATTAAAAACAAGCAAAACCCTAGACACTGAAAAGTGGGAAGTGATCTCTTCTAAACCCCTTTTATAATTTGACTTTTGCTGCATGGGATAAACTTAGCACTGTACTGCTGCTTTGGGTGCTAGCACAAAAGACTGATGTAATTGTGTTAGAAATCTCATTCATGCTAAAAATAGACTAGTTTACTAACACTGTATGTAAGACAACCATGTATGATACTATTCAGCAGCGAACAATCCACTCTGCAGCCCCTTTGTAAATGCTTGCTTTGGCAATATCTAAGGTAGTCTGCGATATCCAGTTGCCACTGTTGGGTTAAGTAAATTATAGCAACTTGTTTCCAGCAAACTCACCTTAGACTGAGTGATGTGCTTCCAAACATTTTTCATTGAAGTGTTTGAGATAAGAACATTTAATGAATTCCCCATAGACCAGGGTCATACAGTTTAGCATCAGTGGAGGATGTAGCTGC
>JBCJKH010059067.1:0-13846 GCA_039877255.1 Loriculus beryllinus
GCTCCAGTGGAAGGGGTCCCTGCCCGTGGCAGGGGTTGGAGCTGGAGGAGCTTTAAGGTCCCTTCCAACCCAAACCAATCTGGGATTCTGTGGTTGTATGATTTGAGGAGCAGAGCACTGAGGCGACAGTGTGTTTTCTCTTGGTGATAGAGCTCAAAAGGGGTCCCAAAGCAGATGTGTTCACCCAGTCCAATAATCTTATTTTAACATCACTCTGTGCCCCATTAAAGTGCAGCCCATTAGCTGAGTACAGTTGTGACTGTGCAGGAAGAAGCGTTTTTCCTCCTGCCATTCACAAATAGAAGGTTTCAGCTGCAAGAGCTTGGGAGCTGACAGCTTCAGTTCCTGTGCAGAGTCTCTGCTCCTCACTTACCTTGTCTGTTTTCTTCCCTACCATTGTGACCCAAAGCTCAAAGCTCCCAGGACCCTGGGTTATATGGAGTCGTGCAATCTGGTGACCATATTGGCCGTACGTGTGTGGTGAAGTGGTTCAAGTTGAAATCCAGTGGAGATGATGTGGAGGTAAGTGCAGGAGTCAGTGCTTGGTTGGAGCCAGCTAAGAGAAAGCAGCCACAAAACACACAGGCTTCACACATAAACACATTTAAGCTTGGGAGTCAGCTCTGCAGTGGAGTTTGTCCTTGAGGATGGGAACAGCAATGTGCTTTTGGCTCTGTGAGGCTTAGCTACATATTTATAGATGCCTCCAAGGCAGGGAAGACCAAACAGGGAGTTTATATCCCGTAAGCAGCATCAGGCTGAAGGTTATTGCTGAAGTTATCAGAGACAGTTGATTTGTTAAGTTCACTATAAGAATTTTTCCTTCCCATGGCTTTGCTAGCTCGTGGAAAGAGAATCAGCCTATTGCCTGTTGTCCTGCTCACTCTGCTGGGCACTATTGCCTATAGTCAGCCTGATGCCTTTTTCTCAGGGCTTGTATGAACTCTGTTTTGCAGAGTCCTGATAGGCTCTGGTTTAGCTGGGAGATGAGGGGGATTGAAGCCACACAAACGGGGTGTACTGCTTTCTGCCTTAGGGTGGGAGACCACATTGTCAGAACTGAGCAGGGCCCTTTATATCTAGAAGTGGAACATGGGTCAAGCATGGGGTTGTGCTCCACCCATTTCTCATTAGTTGTGAGGCTCCTAGCTCTCTTCCTTCAGGAGGAATCAAAGGAAAGATGTTTCCTATTAATTGACAAGGCTTTTGTCAGGCACTTCTCATTGCCTTGGATCATTTCAGAAGTAAATTCTAACCCTTTGGGCCCCAGCAAACTGCTTTGAGAAATCTGGGTGTTCAGAAGGGGATAAAATGTTGTGCTTGCATGTCTTGTGATCATAGTGATGTAGAACCTGAAGTCAAGGTGAGGATGAGCAGATGAGACAGAATACCTGCTTCCTTTCACTGTTGTACCATGACTGATGTGCTGCAGGATGAGGTGACAGGAAGGGACATCAGCAGCTCCTTGCAGGCTGTTGGACCACTGAAAATTGACCCCATATAACACAGTACTGAGTGCTGCAGGCACGTTCTGCAGGTCAGTGCAGCATCGTGGGGCTGACATGTTCACTTTCTGTGCTGCAGCTGATCGGGGAGGAGGAGGATGTGAGTGTCTATGATATTGCTGACCACCCAGACTTCCGCTTCCGCACCACTGACATCGTGATCCGCATTGGCAACTCGGATGGAGCCACGGCTAAGGAGGATGAGGTGGGTCCTGGGCATGGTTACCTGACTGTTGTCACCAGCTGTTAGTGGAGGCACTTGAGAGAGTCAGTCAGAGGGTCTCAGGCCTGCAGGGGTATCCTAAGCTCCTCAGCTTGCTAGCTTTGTATTGGTGCTCCCTGCTGTCATGAGTAACAACACATCAGACCTCTAAGTCTGGAGGTGTAACCTTTGCTTTTTGGTGACAGAGTCTATAGAAGAGCAAGAACAAAGTGGGGACAAGAAGCAAACATGCCTGAGTGGGTTTAGTAAGAGTCTTGCTTAAGGTTTCAGAGTAATCTCTTGTTATGAGGATATTCTGTGAGCTCCTATGCAAGAGTGAAGGTGGATTTGTTATTAAACCAGTTTCACTTGGCAGCAGAAGACTGGGGTTGTGGTTTTCATCTGAGCTGTTATGTACATGTTAATTCTGTTGAGCTGGTTGATCTCCTGGTGAGGAAGAAGGAATGATCTTTATTGTAGAGGACACACTCTGCTAGGAAAGCAGCATCCTCAGTGTGCAGGGAAGACCTCCAGCTTCAGAGACTGCTGTCCTGAGTTAAGAGGTGCAGTGTGGCTCTTCCTGCAGCTCCAGTTTCAGCAGCATGAAGCACATCCCAGCTCGCTCAGCTGACCTACATAACCTCCTTCCAGTGCAAGGTGCTGCTTGCTGCGCACACCCAGTGCCAGTGGGGACTTGTCTGTTCCCTCCCAGTGGGGAGAAGCTGCCGGGAGCCCCTGATGCTGGGATCCCACTAGAGGGCAGCCCCATTCCAGGGAAGGTCCTGTTGCCTTCCTGGCACAGCCCTGCAATGGCCCTGGGCCTGCTCAGAAACCAGATCTCCTGCCAGGTTGAGCCCTCCTGGTTCCTCCCCTCCTTGGGCAATGAAGGGGAGAGTGTTCCCCTTCTCTATGGCAGTGTTGTGGGATTTCTATGTGATTCTTTTCCCCCTCAGCATGGGAGCCCAAGGCTCCTGCTGGAAGCTGCAGGCATTGCTCTATGTGCTTATCCAGCTGGGGAATATCTATTTCTCAAACCTTCCTGCTCTGCACTGCTGGGAAAGGAAAGGGATTGACAAACTGCTCTTGTCTCCACAGCCTTCAGTCGGACAAGTGGCTCGTGTGGATGTCAGCAGTAAAGTGGAAGTGGTGTGGGCTGATAACTCCAAGACTATTATTCTGCCTCAGGTGAGGTCCTGTTCCAGCTTGTGATACCCCTGTAATTGTTGACTGAGTGATAAGTCTTGGGTTTAAATCCTGGGGACAGAGAGATTCACTGAGTAAGGGAATCTTGCTCCATTTATTGCTGCCTTCCCCTATCGTAGGATGGCTTCCCAATTCTGTTAGCACAAGAAAATCCTTTATCAGGAGGAATGGACAACTGACTGGCCATCACTGCTCTTGAATAGAGACCAGGAAGGTATGGGCAGGCTGCTGCACCCTTCACACACTGCCCTGCATGTTTTCAGCTCTGACCACAGCCCTGCTCCTGGCCTCCTGTTGCTCTGCACTTGGGTTTGCAGAGCTCAGGGATCATCAGTTCTGACTTGAGCCCAGGCTTCCTGAATTGCCCAACTAAGGCACTGCTGGAAGATGATTGTTTGTTCTGTCTTGCTTGTGAAATAGCTCCATAGTGGTTTGTTTGGGGTTGTTTTGGCTAAAGAAGTTGCTCCAGAAGCTGGGCCAGAGCCACAAGTTACCACCTCAGCCAACCTAGGGATCAGACCCAAATCTCTTCCCAGGGCAGGGAGGGAAAAGGGGTGAGTGCAAGCTTAAAAATAGATACAGCCACACTGCTAATCCATCTAGCCTCATTGATATGTCTTCTGCATTGTTCTAAGCTTTTCTGTTGTACTGTGTTGTAACCATCTTCACTATTCCACATAGTTTTGTCCTATGTCTTTTCTCCTTGTTGCCTCAAATGAAGGCAGACAGCCTAAAGCTAAGAGAAGACCTGCATCTGTAGGGTCCCATCGCTGTCACTGTGGCAGGGAACACCACTGCAGAAATGCATTTGGGAGTAGAAAGTACTCGCTTCAGATTCCTTTCTAAAGCAAGCAGCTCTGCATTAATTACAGTAGAATAGTCAATGCCTGCACTATGGCAGTGGACTGGAGCGTCACAAAGCAGGCTGCTGTCTCCCTTCCCCCTGGTGTCACATGTGCTTGGATCACAGGCACAATCAGGGGGCTGATGTGTGTTCCAGAAAGGGCTCTTCTCACTCTGCAGGGCTGGGGCTCTGCACCAGCTCCTGCTGTGTCATGCCAGCCCCTTCCATTCTGCTCGGCTGCATAATGATGGGAGTTGGGGAATGTCAGGAGCGTGAGTTATCAGTTGGTGAAACCCAGATTTATCAATGCCTGTCCCTGTGCCCAGGGAGGAGCTGGCTGGGAGCTTTCATTCAGCTCTAAAAATAAAGATGGCAGGAATGGCTAATTCCCTTTCTGCCTCAGATTTGGGTTAGTTCTGAGGTTTGATGGCTCTTCCTGCCTGCAGTCACTTGTGTTAAACCAGCTAACCTCTGCTGCCTGCCTGTCTCTGAGTGGCACAGAACAGCGCTGGTTCAGTTCAGGGCTCTGTCAAGATGATTGAGTGTCTATGGGCTTTAGCCTCTGGGTCGTATCTTGCAAGATTAAGAGGATTCTTGGGCCATCAGTCAAGTGTCAGAAGCTTGTGGATGAAATGTTTCATCCTCATGCAGCCCTATGAAGTTGTTCTTGCTCCCTGCTTCTGGGTTGGTGCTTGTAGTCTGTAAGGCTCTGCAGGGGGCCTCGTGAGGGACATAGCATGTACAAAACTAGAAGAGGCAAGGCCAGATGGAGCATGGAAGGGTTCAGCTTCCAGCAGCAAAGGGGAAGAGAACACTTTATGTAAGAGCTTATTCAGCAACTTGGGTTAGACTTCATTGTCCCAGTTGAATTTTAAGCAGCAGTGACATACAACAGCCAAAGCAGCATAGCTGATGGCAAATAGTGTGTGCCATAGAAGAAGAAAGCTGGTATGGGAATGTTTTCCTGCTTCCAGCATTGTTTCTGTGGAAGAACAGAGTGTAGAGGCAGCCAAACCAGGGCTTTGTGCCAACACAGTTGCTGGTACAGAAGGAGGACCAGAAATGCTAACTCCACTCACAGTACATCTGCATTTGGAAACCCTGGGGTATCCAGGTAACTGTTTGGTGCCTGTGGGCTCTCCCTAGCTGGATCCCAGCCACTGGAATGGCTGCAGCCCACCTGGAACTTGCTTTAGTTTTGTCCTTTGAAAAGTAGAGGGTGGTGTTCTGCTGATCCATAATCTGTACCAGGCACGGTGCACATCCTTTAGATCAACCACAGTCCACCCTGTAGAGATGGAAGGGGTTGAAGCAGCCCAACTGATCCCAGATGCAAGCTCCCTTTTCATGGGAGGAACTGACTTGCCTGTAAAACCAACTTAACATTCTGTGCTTCAGCTGAACTCTCTTGTAACTCTGCTCTCTTTTAGCACTTATACAACATAGAATCAGAAATTGAGGAGTCAGACTATGACTCTGTTGACGGCAGCACCAGTGGAGCATCCTCAGAGTGGGAGGATGAAAGCGACAGCTGGGAGACAGACAATGGCCTCATGGAAGACGACCACCCCAAAATTGAGGAGTTAGAGCCTGAGGAGCCAGCAGCAGAGGAGGTGAAGAAAGTGGAGGAACAAGTCCAGGGAGCTGTGGCTATGGCTGTTGCAGATCTGGCTGCAGATAAAGGCGCTAAGGAAAGAGCCCCCAAGAGCTTCCGTGAGCTAAAAGAGGCCATCAAGATCTTGGAGAGCCTGAAGAACATGACTGTGGAGCAGCTGCTGACTGTGTCTCCCACCTCCCCGACTGTGGAGCTGGAAAAACCCACTCGGGAGAAGAAGTTCTTGGATGACATTAAAAAGCTGCAGGAGAATCTAAAGAAAACCCTGGATAACGTGGCTATTGCAGAGGAGGAAAAAATGGAAGCTATGGTGGAAACAGAAAAGAAAGAAGAAAAAGCAGAGGCACAGACACCGGTGAGGTCAGAGTGGCCCAGTGAGACACCAGTGCTGTGCCAGCAGAGTGGAGGCAAGCCCGGAGTCACCTTCACCAGTGCCAAGGGGGAAGTCTTCTCTGTGTTGGAGTATGCTCCAGGTGAGTGTGTCAGGTGAGGCCAGTGTGGCAGACTCCATCCTTGTTGTCCTGCAGTGTTCCCTTCTCCACAACCTTTGCTTCCAGGCCTTTTGGGTTGGCTATCCTCTCCTCTTCCTAGTCCTTTTCACAGCTCATTAACTAGAGAGGAGAAATTAAGATAACTTCTGTAGCACCATCTGTTCTGGGACACAAACCTGGCTTTTAGATAGCATCTCTAGGCACTACTGCAACATCTCAAGCCACAGTAGTGTGCTTCCCTTTTGCCCAAGTTGGTAAGTAACTTTGGAGGGCTGCAGAGAACTGTTCTCCATTGCCAGTACTTTCTTGAGAGCTGCAGGCTTTGTTCAGGCTTAGTTGCAGGGATGAACTGGTTAAACAGAGCAGTAACAGCTTGTGCTGGGTGTCCTTGATGGGTGAGAGTCCTTGTTCACTTACGCCAATGTAAATCAGCCAAAAATACAGAGCAGCATCTGTTTGTGTGGAGCAGTGGTGACAACAGAGCCCAAGGTGCCTGGGAGCCAGCCTGCCAGGCCAGAGCTGACAAGAAAAGGTGGCCAAAGCGTTCAGGACCTGCAGGGTGCATAGGTAAAAATGGGGAGCCGTGCTTAGGGTTTGCAGAGAAAGTGTCATTACCCCAGCTGTGGGACAGGGCTCCTGGCTGGGGCATGAGGATCGTGTTGTGTGGGACCATGGGAACAGGAGATGCAGGTTGTGGCTGCTGTACAGTGTGGGAAAAATCAGATCATCTCCAGACTGCCTTCTGGCTCAGCACCAAGGCAGGTTTGACTCTTTACATCCAGATGATACGTTTATAGACTTGCCTTCACAAGGAACCTGTGGCAGTTCCCAAAGGCAGGCTCTAATCCTGTTCTCTTCCTTGCCCCACAGATACCCATGCCTTCAAGAAAATGGAGTTCCAGCCCCCAGAAGCAAAGAAGTTCTTTAGCACCGTGAGGAAGGAGATGGCTCTCCTGGCCACCTCCCTCCCTGATGGCATCATGGTGAAGACCTTTGAGGATCGAATGGCAAGTGCCTGCTCTCAAATGCCTGTCTGTTAGTGCTGGGCTCAGCATCTGCATCACTTTCTTTCTGGAATTCTTTCTGGAATTCCCTGCTTAGCCTTAATCCTTTGCATTAGAGCTGCAGGAATGTGTGCAGCATGTGAAATACAGCTGTAATTACCCTAAAGGGCTGCTTGTGCATTCCTCAAGTTAGGGTGAGAAACAACCTGGAGCTTCTCATTGTAGGAAGCTTTTCTCAGGTGCTTTGCCCCTGGGCTGCCTGTCCTGCTGAGCAGGGAAGGCAGGTGGGCAGCCACAAGGGGCTGGTGTAACCAGTGAGTAGCCTGGGGCTTGCTGGCTGTTCCCAAAGCCCTGCTTCTGATCTCTTTGCACACTCTGGTCTCAGGCTGTAGAACAAGTCCACTTCTATGGCGAGAGGTGCCTTGAAATGTGTTGTATGAGCTGAGTTAATCACATCTCCTCTCTCCTTCTGTGTAAATACAGCCCTGCCAAGGTAAGAGGATGCTTCACTGGCTTCTGTTGCCTCTCTCCACAGGACCTCTTCTCAGCACTTATAAAAGGGCCCACACGCACGCCCTATGAAGATGGGCTCTTCCTCTTCGATATCCAGCTCCCCAACATCTACCCTGCTGTCCCTCCTCTCTTCCGCTACCTCTCCCAGTGCAGTGGGAGGCTGAATCCCAACCTGTATGACAATGGCAAAGTGTGTGTCAGCCTCCTGGGGACGTGGATAGGCAAGGTAACACTTCCATCTACCTATCCGTGGGGAGCAGTGGTTGTGCCAGGAACCAGCCACTTCTTACCAGGCCCAGAGTCCTGGGCTCAGGTGGTGCTTGAGCTCAGGGTGCTTTGGGCTCTGTTTTAGATGTCTGCAGCAGATAACTGGTGTAGTTTGGCTTCTACAGGGACTGTATTTGGCTCTTGTCTGTCCTTGATGAGAAGCCTGTGGTCAGAGCTGTGTCACAGTTGGACAGAGCAGAGATGCCAACACCAGCATGGGGTGTTCTCCCGTGGCTTGGGTCCCTGTCTCGCACGCTATGAATGAATCGTGTAGTGTGGCACAAAGTCCAGCTGGAGACTTGGAATAAACAGAGCCAGGGAGATGCTGTGGTGTGAACAGGTAGATCAGCAGGGCATGGGGAAGGGCTGGAACTGGTGTCTGGTGTGTAGGGTCACACTGTTCCATGCAGAACTGGCCTGATGGGGTGCAGTGTTGGCACAAAGTAATGGAGAGGTGGGTTGGTGCAATGGGACACCAGCACCTTCCTGCTGTGAATGCAGAGAAACTGGGGCCTTGCTTCCTCTGACATTACCACAGAGCAAACTGCTGGTTCTTGAGCCCTCTAACACATTTGTATGTGTGTTTCAGGGGACAGAAAGGTGGACCAGTAAATCCAGCCTCCTTCAAGTGCTCATCTCCATCCAAGGTAAGGTAAATGCTCCTGCAGAGCCTGCTGAACAGGGAAAGAGGGAGGGAGAATCCCAGGCTTATGGGAGGGGGGGGGCACCCAGTTGGGATCTGACACCCAGCTGGGTTAGTGCTGCCTTTTGCTCTCACCTTGCTGGACAAAGCAGTGTCCTTATCTCTCCAGTTCGCAGTCAGAGCAGGTTCAGGCTTTCCTCATGCCCTGAGTTTTGGCTGCATCCCAGGTCTCTGACAATGCTTTCCCTTCTTCTCACTGCCTCAGCTGAAGCACAGAGCTGTTCTGCTGCTTGTTGCGAGCTGACAGACGTGAAGCACCGTGTCCTCAGCCAGTTACCAATGTTAGTTGAGGTTGCTAAACTGGGCTTCATTTGCAGGTCTGTTTTTATCCCACTGAGTCACCTGCCCATCCTACATTGTACATGGTTTTGCACATGATGCTGGTGTTTATGCTCCTTCTATGTAGAGAATAATGAAGGGTGTGTCTAGACCAGCCCAGAGCTTCCTGCTATAGGGCTTTGCTGTGTCTGGTTTGGGAACAGACAGACTAAATCAAATCTCTTCCTCAAGGCCACCTTTCTGTGTGGGGAGCCCAGACTTGTGACTTGAGAAACCTTTGACACAGAGCAAGGCAGCTCCTGCTCCTCTGAAGTCTCACAGACCTGAGGGAGAACAACACACGAGAGAAAGCCTTTTCTCATTTCCAAAGCTGAGGATCCAGGTTTAGGCAATGAAAGACTCAATGTTTTACTGGAGCAACTTGGTATTAGTGAAGGAACCTGCTCTCCCTCTGCTCATGGTCTCACCTCCAGCAGCTCTAATGCAGTTAGTGGCAGGCTGCCAGCAGCCTGACAGTGTTGGTGCCATTGCTACACACGTGTGATTGCATTAGACCAGCAGCAAGCAGGGGAAAGCCTGGGACGGGTGACCTGTCCCACCAGTTTGTGTCTCGGACTGTGCTGTCTGATGGGACTGTGCTGGGCAGGACAGGACGTGGCCAGCACAAAGCCTCTTACTGAAGATTGGCCTTTGTTCTGATGAAGAGGAGGAAAAACCCTAAGGAAAACAGCAAGCTTTGGGTGTGTTTATGAGTGGGTTTATGGGAGGGAAAGGAGATGTGAAACTTTTCCCCTTCTGACCTCCTGTGCTGTTGCGTGCCTCTGCATCACACTGGTACAAGACTGTTCCTGCAAGCCAGGGGTCTTGACTGCCACTCGTGGTACTATCCAAGATCCCTACTGCCCTAGCAGAAGGCCACAACCCATCCATGTGAGCGCTCCCCTTGTGATCCCTGCACACTGCACCTTCCAGCTTTTCCAGCCTGGCCTCTGCTACCTGCTTGAAGTCAAAGCACGGCCTCCTGCCCGGGGCTGCCTGCATCCCTGAGCCTCAGGTGATGCCCCAGCAGGGTGGTGCCGTGCCCCTTGATCCCCAACCACCTCGGCAGTCCCTTGGCTTGGGATTCAGTGAGCTCCCCCCCTCCCTTAACCCCTTGGTGCCCCCTTCTCTTGGCAGGTCTCATCCTGGTGAACGAGCCCTATTACAACGAGGCAGGCTTCGACAGCGACCGGGGCCTGCAGGAGGGCTACGAGAACAGTCGCTGCTACAACGAGATGACGCTGATCCGGGTGGTGCAGTCCATGATGCAGCTGCTCCGCAGGCCCGTGGAGGTCTTCGAGCACGAGATCCGGGAGCATTTCCGCTGCCACGGCTGGCGCCTGGTGTCCCGCATCGAGGCCTGGCTGGAGACCAACGAGCTGGTGGAGCGGAGCCACCGACAGGCCAACGGGGCCGATTCTGCCTCCCTTTGCTCCGCAAGCGGCGCCCTGGCCGAGAGCCCCGGGGACAACGCGGGATCGCAGGGGGAATACGGGAGCAGCTCGGAGCACGGAGCCGCCGCTGAGCTTTCCGACTCGGCGCTGGACGGGAAGGAGGAGCTGGATGAGTCGGAGTTCACGGCCTCGACGCCCAACGCTGCTGATGCCCAGCAGTACTCGGACTCGGAGAGCACAGCCCAAGCCAGGGGGCTAGACCTGGCCAGAGACCGGACGGACGAGGGGAAGGCTGCCCAGGACTCTGCCGTGCAGCCCAGTGTGAAACCAAAGAAAAGGAGGAAGAGCTACAGGAGTTTCCTTCCGGAAAAGAGTGGGTACCCTGACATTGGGTTCCCCCTCTTCCCTTTGTCCAAGGGGTTCATTAAAAGCATCCGTGGTGTCTTGCAGCAGTACCGGGCTGCCTTAGCAGGGGCCAATATCCCAGAGTGGACAGAGGACAAATAAACCATCAGGTTAGGGACAGGCAGGTGCAGGGGAGACTGGAAAGCAGCAGAAAGGAAATAGGCAGATGCTGTCACCAGTAAACTTGCTTCTCCTTCCAGCTTTTCTTCCTCAGCTTGGTTTGTTCCAAAGAAGGTGGTAGGCCTGACTGCTCCTCCCAGGAAAGGTTGTCTAAGCATGAATAACTCTTTGCCCCAGCCCTTTTTCCCTCCCCGCCCCGTCCCATGTACGTGTTCCTTTTGCAAGTTTGACCCTGCAATGGTGAGATTTGAGACCTGCACAGAAGCAGTCTTGCAGCCACGTTCCCTTCTGCACTTTCATCTTGGGGCACCTTTCCACACAAGGACTCTTCCCACCCATCAGTTTGTTCTGGTGGGCTTCAAGCCAGGAGAAGTGATTGCTGTAGGATCTGGAAGTGAAGGGCAATGCCCTCCCGGTCTTTCATTTTTCTCTGCATTACCATGGGTTTTATGAAACCTGCCCCAGCTTTCCTGTTCTTAGACATGGGATTGTGTTTGCACTGAGGTTGTCTGCACCATCCAGAGTTGCTCTGGTCTTAGTTCACAGATAGCTACGAGGTTGTTGCAGTCAGGACTCGGTAGGCAGAACCAGAGCTCTGAACTAGCACTTGTGCTGCCCTGGTAGTGCTGCAGGGTTTCCATCCAGTTCTGCAACTCCTTGTCAGCCTCCTGGAAGCAGTTCTCACCATCCCCACTTCTTTTTGGCCAGGGTAAGGCAAGCTTCCTTTTCCCCCACCACGCATGCTGCCTGTCTTCTAGAAATACGTGGGATTCAGGGTTCTGCCCTTGTTGCTTGCTTCGGTAGCAGCATCCTTTCATTCCCAGCCGATCCAGGCTGTCACACAGCACTAACCTACCCCTGGATCTCAGCCTCACCTGGGCAGCAGCAGCAGCGAGTGGTCCTGGGGCACGTTGTAGATCCCGAAACTACTCTTGGTGGTGAACCTGGTGTGGTTGCTCCTTCTCCATCAGCTGTAGATGGGGATTTTGGGGCTGTTGGGGACAGGAGCTATGGTGTGGTGGCGAGGTCCTGTTAGGGCAGCAGCAGTCTGTGCCTGTTCTATGCTGTTACTCAGCAGCTGGGGCACTGTTATCAGTTCCTTCCTTGCCTGGGTAGCCTGGGTCTGCTGTGGGCACAGCACATCCTGTCCCTGATCTCCACGGTCCCTTTTGGGATGGGGCCGCTGCGGTCAGCGCCTGCTGCAGCAGTGAGAGCTGCTGACCCGGAGCACTTTGAAGCAGTGACTTTGCCAGAGGGCCCTGCTCAAGGCACCTTCCTGAAGCCTCTTTTCCTACGTGCACGCCTTTACCTTCACTTCCGGAGCTGGGCCATTGCTCTCCAGCACCGCTGCGTTGCCCAGCGGTCAGGCATCCCTGCGGAGCACAGCCTGTCAGAGGCCGCTGGTCCCCCAGCAGTGCCAGGCACCCCAGAGGAGGATGGCTCTGCCACCCGTGAGGATGGAGCCAAAACCCTCCTTTGCTCTTGCTCGCTGTGGCTCTGCTCCCTTCCCCTCGCCCAGGCCAGGCTCTGGCCTCTTCTCAGTTTGAAGCAGGGAGGTGCAGGTGCCTCTCAGCACGTTTGCAAGGTGCTTCCTGCTCCTTGAGCCACCAGAGCCTGCACCTCCTGTCCCAAAGCCCCTCCCGTGTCCCTGTGCCTGCTCTTTCCTGCTGCCCCCATGCTCCGGGCAGCACAAAGCCCTCGTGGTGCCCCATCCTCTGCTGGCTCTCGGAGGCGCATCCTGCGCTCGGTGCTCTGCAGGGAGCAGGGGTGGCTGCAGGCAGAGCCCTCGGGAAGCAACCCTGGCCCTGGGAGCAGTGGGGCAGACCCTCACTGGGGTGCAGGGGGTGCTTTGGGGCGAGCCCAGCGCTAACTCCTGGCCGCGTTCTGGTGCTAACGGCACGGACCCCTTGAGCGCAGACCGAGGGCATCCCCACCGTGGATGGGGTCACCTGGGGCAGAGGTGCTGCTTGTGCCCAGGGCTGAAACCTCTGAAGAGACCAAATTGCTGTTGGTCCTCCACAGACACCAACTTCCTCTGTCCCCTGTGGCTGCCCTTATAGCCCCAGCGGCCAGAGAGGGAGAAAACCCTTTAGGGCTGGGGATGGAGCAGCTCCAGGGCTCCCTGCTTTGCCCACCCTTTGCTCTCATCTCCCAGCGAAGGCCATCCCCTTCGCCCAAGAAATCTCTTTGTTTCCTCTGATCTGAACCAAGAGCTTTGCACAGGCTCTCTGCACGGTGCATCAGCTTTGGGGTGCATCGGCCGTGGGGTGCATTGGCCGTGGGGCAGGGGCCGGTGCCCCCCAGCACTGCCCCACACGAGGCGTGCCCAGAGGTTTACACGTTTTCTAAAGCTTTTGATAATGTGAAGCAGGGGGCAGGGTGCTGGGGGCAGGGTGCTGGGCACAGCGGTCTATTTTGTGTATATGTAATATTTAAGGAGAACACTTAAAAAAGCTAAAACTTGGGGAAAAAAAAAAAAAGTGGAAAAAGAAAAAACCCAAAAAAAAAAAAAAAAAAAAAAAAAAAACCAAAGCATGATGGATGCTTCTTGTCAGCCTTAACCCAGCTCCAGGCTCTGTGACCATGTACAATGAGAGCGGGCTGGAACTGCAGCGTGGGGCGTGGGGAAGGAGCGGTCTCAAAGCCCCTTTGGAGCCTTGGTACAGTATTTAATGTACAGTATTTAATGAAGACAACAGCCCCAGCCCTGCCCTTGAGGCCATGCTTAGAGGTGTCGTCCCCCGTGCAGATGTGGGTGCTTGGTTGCTTACGGTATCTGTATAAAGTGCTGTGTGCCCATGCGGACTTTTTTTACCTGCAGAACTTGTTTTGTTTGGCTAACCCGGGTGTAATAAAGGAGGGAAGATGACTTGCCATTAAATCTGCCTCTGTGAGTACTTCTCAGCCCTGTCTCTTTCTTGCCCTCCCACCCTGTGCTGGGATCCCACTGGGATGAAGTCGATGGCGTGGAGAAGGTGGTGTCCTCAGGGAACCCTGTGGATCGGGCTGCCCCTGGGCCTCCAGCAGCTCCTGCCCCTCTGCTCTGCTCTGGTGAGACCCCACCTGCAGCCCTGTGTGCAGTGCTGGTGTCCTCAGCATGAGAAGGACAGGGACCTGTGGGAGCAGGTCCAGAGGAGGCCACAGGGATGCTGAGGGCCTGGAGCAGCTCCTGTATGAAGACACGGTGAGAAAGTTGGGGCTGTTCAGCCTGGGGAAGAGAAGCTGCGTGGAGACCTCAGAGCAGCTTCCAGTGTCTGAAGGG
>JBCJKH010059069.1:0-23958 GCA_039877255.1 Loriculus beryllinus
GGAGATGCTGTGAGGGCTGGAGCAGCTCTGCTCTGGAGCCAGGCTGAGAGAGCTGGGCTGGGGCAGCCTGGACAAGATAAGGCTCCGACGAGACCTCATTGAAGCCATTCAATATTTAAAGGGGGTTTATAAGAATCACAGAAACTTTTTAACCGAGGCTTGTAGTGACAGGACCAGGGGGAATGGCTTTAAACTGACAGAGAGGAGATTTAGATTGGATGTTAGGAGGAAATTCTTCCCTGTGTGTGTGGCGAGACACTGACCAGAGAAGCTGTGGCTGCCCCATCCCTGGCAGGTTGGAAGGGCCAGGTTGGAAGGGCCTTGAAGCAACCTGCTCTAGTGAAAAATGGTCCCCGCTGTGCAGATGATCTTTAGATGATCCTTAGATGATCCTTAAATATCCTTTCCAATCCAAACTAATCTGATTCTATGACTGTTCAGAACTTGTCCCAACCCACCTGCAACTTTGCTTTGACTTTACCATAGCTGCAGCAGCAGTTTTTTTTCTGACCTGGTGGCTACACCTATTGCTTTATTTCTGTTATCTCTGTTTGACACAACCATAGTTTTATACAGATAGTAGTAACAAGCAGGTGTACTAAATGAGGTATTTATGATTAACATAGTGAGAGAAACACAGGACTGGTGTGATAGCTGAGGAGTTATGAAAGGGAGACATAGGATCCAGTGGAGAGGACTACTGGTATGCAATGGTAAGAGATAGGGCACACAATATTGCAGCAGTATTTCAGTATATCAAGAAAGGACTCATCAAGAAAGTAACCAATAATACCTGGCACACTGGCTGAAAACCTTCTGGTTCTTGTGAAAACGATTGATATTTGTCTAAGCTCATCCATATTAGAACTACTTCTTTGATTTATAGTCTTCCATTTTCTTCCCTCAATTTTCACACTTTATAGGCTTTTCCATCAAGACTGTTTTACTAAGTAGTGTCATATTTTTATGTACTATATGTATATGATACATATAAATGCATGCACAAGTAGAATGATGAGAATATATACTAACAAAGTCTCAACCCACAGCAAACTTCATTACAGTTTCTGCTAAATTAAGCATATTAAATTGACCTTCCATAGCACAGATCAATAAAAAAAGATTTTACAGTTCTAACAAGACATTATGGGATGCTTAGAAAGGCCTGGAATTATTCTTGCCAATATGGCTATACCCAAAAATTACTATTAGATCAATCTGTTGAAGAAATTATGAACAGATATCTATCTCTGACCAGTCAAACAAACTTTTTCCTACTTATGAGCAGTTTTACCTACAAAGAAACAAGGAAATAAATACATGAACAAGAGTATCTCAAATACTTCAAAAATAAACAAACTTGGTGAAAAATTAAGAAAAGGCAGCTCAGCCTCAGATGAAGGCTCCAAAGACCATCAGCTCTAAAAACTAATGTGCTGTGTCAGGAAAAGACCCTCTCCCAAGAACAGAGGTCAACATCAAATGTTGGCAAGATGGGTGCCAATGCAAATGTAAATGTAAAGCAAACCAGCAAGATCATAGAATCACAGGACAGTTTGAGTTGGAAGAGACCTTCAAAGTTCATCTAGTCCAACCCCTCTGCAATGAGCAGAGACATCTTCAAGTAGATCAAGTTGCTCAGAACCACATCCAGCCTGGCACTGAATGTCCCCAGGTCTGGTGCACCTACCACCTCTCTGGGCAAAGATACAAGAAATGGGATTCAGATTTTATCCTGCTGTCTGCAAATGAAGAATGTTCTTTGTTTCATTTCTTTACCATGTCTTTTAGAAGTGCAACATCCTCTGGAGAACCTAAAAGATAAACCACTGTTGACAGGAGTTGCACGAGGCAAGGTATTGCAGAGGCTGGCAGAAGGAGTAAGTGAAGGCAAACAGAGAACCCTCTGGCATACTGCAAGGTAGCTAGGAGCGCACCTGAATTCCAAGGACATCACAGCAACTGAGATTAAGCTCTGACGCAAAAGTTAACTCTTAGTTTCTTCAGATGCTTAACACCAAGATAAAAAGAAATCCTGTTAATGTTCCATATTATCAGCTGAACACACACCCACAAACAGCAGCTACTATGCTCGTTTAAGAACAACTGCAATTCCCTCTGTATTTCAAACCTATGATGTTCTTTAATATACTCATAAATTTAGCTATCCAATATTAATTTTGATTACAGCTAAACCACACAGACTCCGTGTCTAGCAGAATTTTTATAGGGAATTTACCAACATGTAACTTAATTGCAGTGTTTTATTATTTTGCTGTCTTCATCAGGGTATTACTTTTATATCTCTGTAATACAATGCCATCAACACAGGCCATTCCCCAGCAGCAAAGTAGAATTCAGTATGGAAAAATGAGAACCAAACTGGTTCCTTTGCTTTACTGACTAAGCCATACATAAAAGGAGTATTATAAATAAATGAAAAAATAAAACCCCCAAACAAACCAACCTGAAAGTCTGTATTTTTAAAACACTTACTAAAATGGTAGATGGATGGCAAGACTCACATAGAGTCATCAGTGTGTAGCCTAACACATGAATGCTCTTGAAACCTGAACAGTTCCAAAACATGAACTGAATCAGTGTCTTACCAGCTCCCTCTAAAATCCTGGAATTAGCCACATTCTTCAAAATAACCTGCATAAAACCCCACTCTACTTCTGTGTCCTTTTTGATGAGTGTATAGGAAGCTTAGTTGATTCTTTCTGTACCTCTTAAACATGTTGTTTCTGTAGTATGGTGTGAAGTCTGAGCCCCTTCTAAGCAATGGAAATATTGATATATTGGAGCAAGTCATGAAGAAGGTTATCAAAATGATTAGGAGGCAAAAGCACATGACACACAAGGACAGGTTCAAAGTGCTGAGTTGGTTCAGTTTGGAGAGGGGAGGGAAGGGGAGGGGAAGGTGATTTTTACTCTTCTGAATGTGGTCAGACATTGGAACTGATTTCTCACAGAGGTGAGGGAAACCCCATCCATGGAAAAAATAAAAACTTAACTAGATCGTGAACTGGGCAACCTGATCTAACATTTAAGTTATAGCACTTCTGAATGCCATCCCTGCTTTGAGCAAGATCCTGGACCAGATTACCTCCAGAGGCACCCTTTCCAACCTACACAACTCCATGGATTACCTCTTTGCTTCAAAATTTCCTGACCGTGTCGCCTTTAAAAGGTTCATTCATTTAGAAGTATGATCTTGACAATGAATGACCATTACACAGTTTTACAACATGGTTTAATCATCCCTCAGTCGATTAAAATCTCAAAATATTTTCTCTGAAATCACAAGGTTTTAATCAGTAAAACAAAAAACTCAGATTTACATCCTAAACTAAATAGCAGGGATACAGTCTGTGTCTTATTTTACTAAAGCACTGATTATATACTCAGACAAAAGAGGCTTTATTCAGTATGTGACTAATGCTTAAATACGACCAGATAAAATCAACCTTGAATTCAGTTTCTCACCTTGGAAGGGAGGTACTGATCTGCAGCCTTGGCAAAGCTGGAATGACTTCAACAGTACAGCCATTGGTCTTGACTCCCGGCAGATTGTCCAGAAGGCAGTCACTGAAGACACCAAAAACTGAAGTGTGGTAACCTGATTTTTAGAAGAAAACACCAGTATGCTGTGAGTATTTCTGTATTCTGAAAGGACTAAAAGTACTGAGTTTACCAGTCATATCTTGCCAATATTTCTGCTACTCAAATCACCACCTTCTCTACATAAAAAACCTTCTCAGGACACAGAAGTATGCAAAAGATTTTCAAACCTCCTAAACAACAACATTTATAATTACATGACAACATACAAACAATAATCATGTATGTCCAATGACAACAATAGGTATAGAGATGAAGATTTTATACGACAGCACCTAATCCATGGGCGCACTTAAAACTTGTTAGCCTTCAAGGATGTAGTTCCCCACATCCTCCAAAAACTATCTATAGGAAAGAGTCTCAACTGTATCCAGAAGCTAAAAGAATGCTAAAGGAAATTATTTAGTTAAAAAAAGAAGTATATATGCACATATCAGCCCAGAAAGCCTGGACGGCATCAAAAGAAGCTGGACCAGCAGGTCCAAGGAGGTAATTTGCACCCTCTATTCTGCTCTCATGAGACCGCCATGCATCCCTGCATACAGTTCCCTGCATAAAGTTCTGGGGCCCCCAGCATCAAAAGGACGTGGAGGTGCTGGATCAAGTCCAGAGGAGGCCACAGAGATGCTGTGAGGGCTGAAGCAGCTCTGCTCTGGAGCCAGGCTGAGAGAGCTGGGCTGGGGCAGCCTAGAGAAGGCTCTGAGGAAACCTTAGAGCAGCTTTCAGTAACTTGGGAGGCCAAAAGAAAGCAAGAGAGGGACTTTTTACTATGGCACATGAGCATAGGACAAAGGGGAATGGCTTTAAACTGAAAAAGAGATTTAGATTAGATAATAGAAAGAAGTTCTTTACTGTGAGGGTGCTGAGGCACAGGCACAGGATTCCCCAGAGAAGATGGGGCTGCCCCATCCCTGGCACTGTTCAAGGGGCTTCACTGTTGAAAGAGGCTTAGAGAACCCTGATGTAGCAGAACCTAAACCATTCTATAATTCTACACACCCACCATAAAAACACCACAGCTGATCCTCTAAAACGTTCATTTTAGAAGGAAAGCACCTGCACTCCAATTCCTTATCAGACAATATACATATGCTGTATCTGTAGGAAACTGATATATTAACATACAAACAGCCACAAAGTACAGAAACCAACTCCTCTACTTGCAATATATTTATAGTACGTGGAACTAAAAGCAGACAACTACAGCACAAACGTTCTGAATGCTTTGATTCTATTCTGTATTTACCAAAACAGTTTCTGGAAAAAGAAATCATAGAATCATAGAATGGTTAGGGTTGGAAAGGACCTTAGGATCATACAGTACCAACCCCCTGCCATGAACAGGGACACCTCACACTAAACCATGGCACCCAAGGCTTCATCCAACCTGGCCCTGAGCACCGTCAGGGATGGAGCATTCACAACTTCCCTGGGAAACCCATTCCAGTGCCTCACCACCCTCACAGTAAAGAATTCCTTCCTCATATCCAATCTAAACCTTCCCTGTTTAAGTTTTAACCCGTTACCCCTTGTCCTGTCATTACAGTCCCTAATGAAGGGTCCCTCCCCAGCATCCCTTATAGACCCCCCAAAATGCATCGCTCCACCTCTCTATAAGAAAAGTTAAAGAATGTAAATAAACAGGACCCAGACAAAGGGATAAAAAACATCTGGCAGTGATCGCTAGGCTGCTTTTCCTGGAACACCGTAAAAGCTGGGCTAGAGCACGATCCTACCCTACATAAAAATATCCCAACCATACAGCAACCGATACACATGACAGCCCATGCTCCTGGCAAGTGCTTAAAAACAAGGAAAAAAATGTCACTTTTTGCTGTAGGATTCTGCAGCACAATTTCATTCTCATGACACCGTTCTGCTCATTTCACCCCAAAAAAGCCCCTCAGCCTTTAAAAGGCCCCATGTTTCCTGGCTTTTTATTCTCCAGGAGATGGTGCAGGCTGTTTGGAAGTACGCCAGTGAAAAACCCAATGCCTGTCACAGATCTCCCCATCTCCATCAACACAGGGTACACCTTCAGTGCACCTTTCCCATGGTAGACACTCAGACCCCAGCAGGGCTTTGACATGCTTCTCCCTTCCTTTGCACCATGCAGATTCCTTAATTTTTTTCCCCTTAAACAGTGAGCCTATACTGGAACAGACCAAGTTCTTTTGAGAGCAGCCCCTGCCTAATTTCATACATACACATAGCAACAGATTAGTGGTACAACTGGTAGAGGCTCTGTTGGAAGAGAACCCTCCTATTTTTTCCCTTCACTGGCAACAGGCACTTTTCACAGCACATATTCATCAGTTACACCAAAGACAAATCATAGCATCATAGAGGGGTTTGGCTTAGAAGGGACCTTAAAGCTCTTCCAGTTCCAACTCCCTGCTATGGGCAGAGACACCTTCCACTAAAGCAGGATGCTCCAAGCCCCATCCAACCTGGGTTTTGTGGCACCTTCTCCATCCATTTGTGCAGTGTTTGCTCCTGGCCAGGGAGAACATGTCCAGACTTTGAAGTTATTCCAAGAGGAAGTTGTACTTCTTAATTTCCTCTCCCTGGTACACACAGAATGGAATTCATCTCCCCACGCCCTCATGTCCCCCCTTTCTTTTCTTCTAAAGCCTGTATTCATTTATCTACCAACCCTTTTAAGGCATGTGTAATTTCATAACCACCTGCTGCTTTATTCACAGGAAACAGATCTATAAAAGACACAATAGCCCATTGTTCAACAGAAAACTTCATGCTTTGTTCTTCTATGTTTTTTTTTTTTTTAATAAGAAACCAAAATTACTTTTAAAGGAACAATTTGTTTTAAGCAACCATTTCCAACTGAAATGATGTAGATAGTTATTTGCATAGCAGTAGCCTTTATAAGACCAAGATATGAGGCAGAACATGCCCCTGCTTATCAGCAGGTCAGCTTCCAAGGGATATCAGAGTGCATTTCTCCACCCTTGGCAAGCCCTCAGCAGATACACAACAGTGATGGAAGAAGACTCCTGCTTCCCATGGAGAAGTAAAAAGAGTCTCAGCATCTACTAAACAAGTAGATGATGTTCTATTTTCTGTTCCTGTCTGTGCACACAAAGCCCATTTAAGTCAGCTCTGCAGAGAAACCAGGCTTTGGAAAGATTCAACTCACATCAGCATTCACAGGATATTAAACACCTCCCAAGGACTGATCCCCTCTGATAAGAATGAATGCTGGACACAGCTCAATGCCAAAATCTGGTACTCCTCATGCTTTCCTTATATACATGGTGTGCCATCGAAAACAAGACATAAAAAGGGAAGAAATGAGAAAGACACAATTTAAGACTCTGCAGTCAACCTGACATTACAGCCATGTATTTTATATACTAGGGACATTCTCCAATGCTTTGTCTGTCACCCATTATTGCTTTGGAAGCCAGTGCAGAATAACTTTATTTATCTAATCAGTGAATCTGAAGGAATGTGCAATAGAGGACCTGGCAGCAGTTCATTTCCATTCAAGCTGTACTGAGAGATGGAAGAAAAACTAATTGAAAAAGTGACCAGCATTTTGTATTAAAAAATAGCTCTTTAAATTTTTTTGCTTAGTTTTCTGTGAAAATTAACCTCCCAAGCTGTTTGTGTATCCATCTACTGTCCTCTTGCACCTCTGGAACCCAGTGGCTAATATCCATCAACCTGGAGAGAAAGAGAGAAGCCTGATTATAGTGCTCTAACTCACATTAAGATTGTTTTGACTAGAAAAGACCCATATTATTGCTCCCAGCAAAACAAAGAGCTGAACCAGCTCTAGAACAACTTCACAGCTCATTTTCTTCTGCATGGTAGGGAAGAGAACAAGGGATATGGGATGCAAAACTGTTAGAGATAAATGCTCTTTTGCTCTTCTGCTCACAGAGGAGCTCATGTTATTCTTCTGAAGCAGGCTGTGATTTTTTCCTTTAATTTAAAAAAATCAGGGAAAACTCTTTCCCCATTCTAGTGAGGATATGCTTTTGTACATTAAGTAAGGCTTAATAAGAGTTTCTTGGAGCATAACATAGGCTGTGTCTTCAGCACAAACAGCTTCTCCCAAACACCTTCACTTTTGTTTACCTCTTCCAAAGCATCCTCCAAAACAAAGTCCGTACCAAAAAAGTCCCTTTTCACTCAGTAAGCCCTCTGCAGTGCTTTTCTTAAGCAAGATTTGAATTTATAATGTTAAAAAACAAAGATAAAGAGGGAAAGGGAGAGACAATTCCCTTCCTGCAATCTCTCCCATCTGCACAAGCGTTTTCAGACAGCTTCATCACTTTACATTTATGAAGAACTTGGTGGCAGGATCAACTATGAAGCTTCTCACCCCTCTTGCAGGTCACATTTGCACACACACACACATGCATTATATGTGGTAATTTTGTGCATGAGGGAGAAGAATAGTGTAGGAACCAACTCAATGAGATTATTATTTCTCAATTATTCGAGTGCCTGAAATTATGTTATTAAAGTTACATTTTCCAGTCAATCTGGCAATTTCTCTTATTAAGCAGCATAGACTATACAGAGGAGAGTCCAACAGTAAGCTGGAAAGATGAAATATCGCTGACATACTGCGTTATCTGAAGAAAGCATCTTTCAAGAGTAAAACTTCAAGTGGAACAAGATACATTTTCAGATTGATCATTCCTGAAAGTTATCCAAGTAAGCAATTGGAATACGGTAAGAAATGACCGACAAAGTCTAACACCGTTCCCAAGGAAGAATGCCTCTCTTCTTTATTAATCCATGCAGCAGGCAGCAGTAAATCCTAGCTGCAAGGGAACCCCCGCTATTAACTTCACATAAGCTTCCAAACTTTTTCTTGACTATGGAGGTGGATAAGGAACACAGCCTGCTCAATCCAAACCCTGGGGCTTCCCTTCATTCACACACCAAGTGCTGTGCTACGTGACTGTGGAATTAGATCAAATTAAAAAGGCAGCTCTATTGTGGCTTTTCAATCAAATGAAATTAAATACTATCAGTCTATTAGACTAGCACTCAAATCACTGGTGCCACCTAAACCCAGCAGCCACTATTAACCTGCTTGCTTAAAACCACTGAAGTCAGTAAAAAAATGAACAAAAATGAGCTTTGTTTTAATGAAAACAACCATAACTGCTTTCTCTGCACAGGGTTCGGTACTAAACTGCCTTCCAGCCAGGGAGGTTTGGCAAAGGGTACAGTGAAGCAGGCAAAAGCTTACATTTTTGACCTATCAATAGTTAAAGCAAAACAAGATTTATCAATGTCCATATTACAAACTATTTTGCCTCGGGTTTGGGTTTTTTTCTGTCTTGGGCTTGGACTCACAGAGGTCCAAGGAGGAGATAATCGAGACAGGAGTATCAAGAACTGAACACCCTCATGGATAACCTGGGTGAGAATATGCAGCACAAATCAATAGGCTTGGGGACAACAGAACAGGCAGAAGTCAGGACTTTCACCCTTTGAAATGGAGATCAATTTGCTGCAGTGATAGTAAATTCTTTGACTTTTTTTCCCTTTTACAAGCTCCCATTTGGTCCCTATGATTTATCTTTGCTTTAAAAATGGTACCTGTTGTCTTCCATCCTCTAAGATCTTATAAAAGAACTGTCAAATCAAGAGGTTGTTAACTTCCACAAGATAGTGCTGCACTGAAGAGAAGGAGAGAAGGCATTCTGATCTGGTGCAGGGGCATGGAAGGATAGCACACAACTCTTTCATGGAGAACTAGAGGGCCAGAATTCAGGAAGGATGCTGGAACATGTGCATGTCCTCTCTATGCACCAAATGAGACAAATTAACCTTCTCAATATTGTGTTACAGGGTGCTTCTCCCAGTTCAGCAGGGAAACAATCAGGAGCAAATCTCTTGTGGCAGGCAGCAGATAGGGCAGAGGAAAATCCATTGGATTCAACAGAGGAAAGATGAGACTGCAACAAGACACTATGCCAACGTTCTGCCTGGTAATCCATTTTGAAGAGAGACTCACTGCACTTACAATAGCTTTTTTCTGGTTTGCTCCTATAGTACTTCTATGAGACCCTGCATTACATGAGTAAATTACGTGCTCCCAAGATCATACATAAAACTTGAGCATCTGTTCTAAACTTATAGCGTGCAATGTGGAGAGCAACTAAGAGTGGTAATCCAATCTTAAGGAAACCTTCTAGAAAATACAAGTCCTTGGATGGGAAGTTGGGAAAAACCTCTTACATCGAATCACATCCTGCTTCCCTGCTGAGCAACATCAGTTTGCATTGGCAACCCCTGCACCAGCAAGGTTTATCAAAGGGTGGGCAAAGGGAGTCCAGCAGAGCTGCTGCAAGAAAGGTCACCCTGCCACTTGTCCAGGCTAGCACCCTCTCTCTGTTCCCAATTACAAGCCTGATCGTGCTCAGGAAAAAGGCACAGAAAATGAAATGTGGAATCAAATCTGGGACATTCGCTGTGCCGGTTCAAGAGGTGGCTGAGATTTATGCAGGTTCCTGCGAGGTGTGAATCAATCTCCGTGCCAGCAGCAATAAGAAAATCCATGCAAACCACAAGAAAACAAAACCAACAAAACAAAAAAAAAGACCCCAGGCAAATCAGGCAACAGAAGAGGCGTTGTTCAGCGGAATAACATTTAATAAAAGCAAGAGCCAGGGATCAAGGGGTGAAGCAAGGAAATAGATTTATACAAAACCTAAAGGATGCCATCAGCACCAGCATAAAAATGTCAAACTGTGAGAAACAGGTATCAGAGTTGTCCACGACTTCATTTGCTACTGCACTGATCTGATCTGTCAACTAGACTACGGCTTCAAAAGGAGCTATGGAAAACCAGAACTGTCCAGGACAACCCTGGTTAACTGTAGCCTACAGCTGGACTCGTGGCTTGGAGGCTTCATTGACTGCACAGAGAATAAACCAGCCTGACAAAGCAGAAAGCAGACACAGAAAAGCCCCAGCTTGCCTTGAAGCAAGGAAGGGACTATGTTTCCAACAGCTTCTTCCATCGTCCTACGGGCCAGTGCACCAAGGTACCTCCCATGGGATGCTGCAATGGGGCAATTCCCCGGCTGGAGCCCCCAGTCCACAATGCAGCCCTCAAGGCTGAAGCCCTTTCATGAGGATTGCAAAGACAGCAGGTACCGCTGGAAAAGAGCATCACATGAGAATATATTCAATGCAGTAGGTTGCAAATCAGGTGCTTTATCCTGGATCTGCACTGCATTCTGATGCAAAGTGCTCTAAAACCAGTGGGAGTCAAGAAATAAGTAAGAAGTTCCAGACAGCATTAACTATTTTAGAAGAAAGATTTCTGGCACCCCATTTAGACCTGTTTCCAGCTTATCCACGAAGCTCCACTAAACCTTACTAAGACTTAATTCCCATAAATGTGATTCTCCGCTCAGTGTTCAGCTAAGTAGCAATGTCTCAAGAAAAGTAAATACCAAATGGTGGGAGTTAGATTATTCATTCATGTGGTAAAAGCCATACTCTATGAATACATACAGATGTTCCCACTTCATGACTGATCTAAACAGATGTAGATTTTAGACTGACACACAAACCATCTATTATGCAATGGCTCGTGGACGTGGCTGGGCTGCTTTTATTCTTGGCTGTGTCAGGAGGATTCACAAGAGCTGTATGAGAGATGGAATAAGCTTATAGTTAAAAGACTAAAGAAAGTTTAAGCAAGAGCCTTGCTTAAAGTGAAAAGAGGGAGGGAGAAGGAGAGGAATCAAAGAGCCAGGGAATATCAGATTTAGCAGGACAACAAGATGAAATAAGAAAGTTTCAAAGCTCAAAGTTATTTGATGTTGGAACTGGTGCAGTCTGACCCCATCAAACCAGCTGTTAAAAACTTGCCTGAATTGCCCATGAAATTTTGCTTCCAACAAGCCCTGCTCCTGGTTTTGCCCTACTTCTTGCTTCCATCAAGCCTTGCCTTGGCTGCTCACTCTGTTGACATCCCACCCTCCAAAGAGGCTGGTGCTTAAAGATCAGCACAGCACCACTGCGATGAAAGCAAACATCTCTTAGTATGAAAGGTGAGTGAGATCCCACTCCAGCAGACCATTGGTCTATTAATGCACTCCAGCTGCTTGATGTAGCTGCCTTCATGCAAACCATTGTACTGGCTTCCAGTTGCTTCACATTGCATGGATGATGCACAACCAGCACAACAACTTCCAAAAGGCATGGAAACTCCTGGGGAAAATCAGAACAACTTGGTGCAAGCTGGGCTCTGCCACTCTCTGAAAGGCTCACAAGAGATGCTCACTCATGTGAGTACCAGTGAGCAAACATCTTGGGATTTTCAATGTCAACCCTGCTCTGTGCAGAGTTCAAGCCCCACCATTCTGTGGGTGAATTTTCCCTTTGGACTTTTTCATACGTTTAAAACCCAAAATCATCCCAGCCAAAGGATCAGCTGGGAGCAGGGTGCCAGCCAAAGGATCAGCTGGGAGCAGGGTGCCAGCCACAGAAGCAACTGGCTTGGGAACAGGAACACTGGTTACAACAGCACTTGCAATTTGATGAGTGAGAGCCTGAGCTCTCCTGAGCATCACAAAGAGCCAGAGGGACTGGCTCATGGCAGATGCATTGCCAGGACTGGGAAAAAGTCATTTTTGCATCATTCTAAGGGAATACTTGTTCCACTTCAGAAGAAGGAAGGGCTGAATAAGGGCATCTGTCCCAAAAAGATACAACACACACCTGAAAAGATGCAGCTGCAAGTTTTACAGCTTAGAGAGGATAGGAACTAGCAATGAACTCGGGGAAAACTCAGGTGTTGCTAAAGACTGCAGAGCCTTGGGAAGAGAGGAGATTCATGCGATAGCCCTTCTTCACTCAGGAACACAGACCATTAAGTGCAATGCTTCACATTATGCTTCTCAAATACCCACTTAATTTTGATTCAACAAGGCACTGTACTAATAAAAATTAAACCCAGCAGGTTCTGTGGAGTGTGTAATAGAGGTGTGGAAGAGCAGCGTACACAGGTATACCTAAAATTAACTATGAATACTAAAACTGACTACTTCCCAAACTTCCAGAAGTCTGGGGAATGCTGCAATCACCGGATGTACGGACTCAGCAAGGTACTGTGCAGGCTCCTGCGCAGCCCTTCACCACACCAAGGTCCTCAGGGTTAGGGGGGAATATTCCCTTTAACGAGGTATCTCACATTCCCACCATGCTAACCTCTAGGTGGGAGTCTGGATGCCTCCAAAAGCAGATACTGCCAAGTACTCACCTCTTGCCACTGCCTACCAGAACCAAAGGCAGTTGCCAAGTAATACATTTCCACCAGTTCTCCACAAGTACTAATGTCTACGGGTTTATACTGGTGCAAGAGAGCTGAGTGTGTGCACAGGGAGACAGGAGAGAAGGGAGCAGCCCCGTGAATGTTAGATAGAGCAGATCCATTTAATGATTAAACACACGTGATTGCTTGCTTTTAAAACACAGTGTCATATAAATCTGCTAGGAGCTAATTGCCTATTATAGCCCATAGTACTGCTCAAGTCGGCTGCTGAATGATAAAGGGACTTTGAGAAAGGAAAGGAAAGGAAAGGAAAGTAGTTCCGCTCGCTTGCTTCCACCGCAGCCTCCAAAACATTTTATTTCCCAGCTCCTGCAAAGTGAACGCTTATTCCCCCTTTAAGCGATGGGGGGAACTCGCTGGAGTGGGATGATAGGGGGTAGCTGAAACACAAGGGGAAAGGGGAGCTACTGTGATTCTAAGATACTATTATTAATAACAAAATTCTCTGTTATCTAGTGCCTCTTGCTCAGCTTTATGAATCACAGCAACTCTCTGGACTGTCTGTGGAGCTGGGCGACATTCGCCACCACCCCAACAGATCCAGATCTATATGTACCTGAGCATCTTCCCACTGATTTCCTCGCATACACACACACTCGATGGCTTCATTGTACACTGAAGAGGAGTCAGCTGAGAATGAAACTGCAGAGAATCTGCCTGGAGACATCATGTGTTGTCCCCCCTTGTGCCTGGAGGCTGCTGGGCTGCAGGTTCCAGGCACCCTTGCAGCTTGAGCAACAGAGCACAACATTTCAAGTCAGGAAGGAACACAATCTGTTTACACAGCAGGTTACATGGGAAATGCATTACATTATTGAAAAGTAAAAGAGAACCTTTAGCAAAACATGTACGTTCATCTTATGCCCAAAGTTTATCCCTACCCAAACAGTGCTGCATTCCACAAAGAAATTACCCTCTATAAATCACCAGGGCATGAGCAGGCCATTTCAGGCTGAACCATTCACTGCAGTAAGGAACATATATGATCAGATATTGTGCTGACAGCAGGAAAGAAGGGGATCTCCACTGAGACCTCACAGAGAAGCAGGCTCACTACTGAGACAACTCCACCGAGGCTGGTGGTGCAACAGTAGGGACCTGTTAAAGGTTTGACTCAGACCTTCATCACTTGTCCGGTCATGCACATGGTTGCTCAAAGACAGAGAAGCAGATCCATGAATTAGCTCAGCTATTTGGCTAGGGCAAGCAGCTGACTGGAGCTGTGCCATCCCACCCTTGCTATAGCGAGAGCTCCTGCAGGGCAGGGGATGGGTGTGCTGGACCTGTGTGCTACCTGGGCACCCAGGGGGGCTAGAAGGATGGAGCAGAAGCTGGAAGGGAAGAGTCATTTGCGATATCAAGCAAGTCAGTTTGCTTAATATCTGTGAATAACTTGGCATACAACATCCAAACCAGCAGCAGACACCCCATCACAGATCTACCTCCCCTCCTTTGGGAAAGAGAAGGATGCAATGAAGCAGAAGAATGCAGCAAATCTCATTTTCATCCATACGCCAGGGCAGCAGGGAGCCTGATCTTGCTCTCACCAGCACAAGTTCCTGCCTCCCAGGACAAAAGTGTATTTATTCTCTTTGTAACAGCTCCACAGCCCTTCTTGCCAATACTGCTCTCCCCAAACCTGAGCCAGCTCCTAACTTACAGCTTCATTAAGATATACCACACGAGTATTAATTATACATTGAGATTGGAAGCCAGAGTACTGTTGGGAAGAAACCCACAACTCCTTCCACCTCTCTAACATGATTTCATGAACCTGCACAGTAAGAAACAGATCAGCTGTGAGGTATGATTAAGCGAGATCATCTCTTCATATCTCAGCTATACTAAATAATTTACAAGGCCATTTTGGAACTGACATGCAAAGCAGTTTAACAATGATTTAACAGGAGAGTATGATATTCCATCCTTTCATGGTTTCCAGGTGTTGGGACCAATTTATTTCACAGCAATTTTCATTTCTGGGCCTTTTCTTTTTCCCTCCTCCCCACCTGCAGCTGCCAACTATGCTGGCATCTACAGCAGCTAGGAAATGAATTTCCCTGTGAAGCAAATACTTCCAGGACGAACTGAATGAAGGCAGAGCTCATAATTGCACATTAGTGAAAACACTTCGGAGGAAAAAACTGGCGAGATATTTTTACCCACATCTCCAGTTGAAAATTGCTGGGAAAGATGCTTCTGAAAAGCCATCGCCTCCAAGCGTGTAATTATCAGATCCTTGAACAAAAACACATGGTCAAAGGGAAAAAGAAAAAACGCTTCCATTGAAATAAACTCGGGGATTGCAATTGTTGGGAATGGAAGGAGAGAAATTTCTTCATCCCCTGTGATTTTGCACGTCTCGAGTTGCCAGACTGATTTGCAAGCGCACAGATTCATAAATCTGGCAGCTGAGAACATCAAGCTTGGTTGGTGCCTTTTTGTTATGAACAGAATAATAATACTACTTAAAAAAACCCAAGTCAGAAGCAGCCTGGCAGTCAGGCTGTCACCAACCCAGGATTCCTTAACTCCCACGTAAGCACGCTTGTCTTGAAACAGCATTCTGCCACCTTGAATAGACAGCCATATAATGACCCGGGGGTCCTATCAAGGCTTAAGACCGTGCTTACCCTGATGGGATTACTCACATGCTAAAAATTAGTCAGTAGCTGAACTGACAGCTGAAAAGAGCTTTAAATGTTCTTATGCCTGGTAGTGTTTAATAGTCAATTGATGGATGTTGCTAAATATTTATTTTTGCTCTACTTTCTCTCCTGCAGTTCTGTGCCAATACCTCTTTCTGATTATTATTACCTGTTAGCTTTAATTGCTTCTTTTGTTTGAAACACCTACACATGCCTAAACACAAAAGCACAGGCGCCCTTCCCTCCAAGCTGCACATACCATATTCTGACCTTCTGCGTAGGATTTATATCCTTGAGTTAAGAAGATAATATCACAAGCAATAAACTTTGGCATCCATGTACAAATATCAATTCTAACAGTCCATTTTCCAAATAAATTAAATCCTACATGCCCCAACATACGCAAACACCTTGGCAGGAAGGTTATCCTTGGCTTTGTGTGATTAACAAAACAGAACATTATAAAGAAGAAAAACCTGGAGATAAAGCCAAAAGCAAGTCTTAACACACCCCATGAAATTCAGTCTCTCGCTATGGGTCACTCAGAGTGCACCTCTTCCAGCAGCAACGAGGTTTTCTTAAGAAGGTTGGCAGGAAGGTCAATGCCTGGACTGGAAACTGAACTCCAACAGTGCTGGAGAGAAGACCTAAAGAGCAGTTGTTCATCTGACACTATAGAGTGAAATTCTTATTAAACCTACCTGATTTGCATCAAAGAACAGTCTCCTACTAACAAATGCTCACTAATGACACATGCATGAGCGCAACCTTTAAGAGGAAAATCTGTGTAACCTCCACACAGGAGGAGAAAATTGGATAAAAAGATAATTCATTCCTGTAGGCCATGAGAAGTTGTAGGAAATTACTTGAGTCCTTTTTCTTCTATGAAAAGGAATTTTGGTGGAATGGGTCATCTTTAGAAAAGAGCAAGGACTCCTTTATACTTGATATTAGTCAACAAAATTTGAGAGACCTGGCCACCAAAATCCTGAAGCCATCAGCAGGTATCCCTAAGACCTTATGAAGGATAGATAAGAAGACACAGCACTGTAGGAAAGCAATCTGCAATGTTCAACCTGAAACAAACAAACCAGAGTGAAGACGAGAGTATGACAAATCCATCACCTTCTCTTTCAGTTCCTGGAATTGGCCATCTGTGTGTGTAAGCTGCTAAAATAAGACAAGGATGACTGAAAGCAAATCCGGATCTCCCACAAATAAGTCTTGCCCAATCAGTTCTTATGACAGAGCAACATTTGTGGATAGACAGAAAATGCAAGTTGCTATATCTCAATTTTAGAAACGCTTCTGCCAACCCTTTCACGTCCTATTTTTACAAGGATGTTTGGGAAGCAGGAGATAGATGATTACGAAGTGTTTGCAAAACTGATTGGAAAACCACACACTGAGAGAACTCATCAGTTGTTCACAATCAGAAGGGACGGATGTATTAATCCAAGTGCTGTGTGGGCCCCATCCCCAGCCTGGTAAGACTCCAGGTTTTCATCAAATGACCCGGATGCTTGCAGAGAGATTGTTCCTATTAAGTGTGCTGACAGCCACCAGCTACGAGGGGCTGGAAACAGGCTGGGAAGTGAATTTTGAATCCAGGATGATTCAGACATGTTGCAAAACCAAATATACAATTCAGCAGAGATGCATGCGAGCTACCAGACCTGGGCAGGAGCAATCAAATGAATAATGGATGGGGGAAAAACTAAGTGACTGCTGAAGAAGGATTCTTCATATACTGTGGACTGCAAACTAAATGTAATTCCACAATGCCATGTCAGCTGCAAGAAAAACTAACATCCTTTTACATAGAAGGTGGTTATAGTCTGCAACAGCTGTGAAATCATCCTTTTGTTTTACACAACATCGATAAAATCCTCAGCTTGAATGCAGTGCCCAGGTCTGGGTACCACAGTTTAAACAGGATGTGATACAGCTGAAGCTCATTCAGACTGAATCAGTGCAGCCTGGTCAGACATCTGGAAGATCACAACTTCTGAGACTGAGGGGAGAAATGAGCTGCCTATGATAAAGAGGAAAGAAAGTGCTATTGCGATTGTCAGATATCCAGAAGAGTGATGCACAGAGGGAAGAAGCAATCTATCATCTGTGTTAGGACAGGAAGCGATGGCGTCAAAAATGCAGATGCAGAAAGCTTTTACTTAAGTCTAGTGAATGAATTTGAGCTGATGTGATGTTTGTAATGTGGCTATATTCAAACACAAAGTGGACAGACAGTAACAATACTACGGACAATGCTAGCTCAGAACCAGACAAACTCTCTCTGCCCAGTTTCGGCTTAAGGAAATGAAGATCACTGTGATCCAGCTCCAGACCCAGGGATGTCTGTCTTGATACACACACCCCAGTTTCTTTTTCTTTTAATCTTTCATTTTGCTGCATCTGAGGCAAAGCTGACAAGTGATGCAAGCAGCTTGATGAGCAGGAGTTATATTAAAGAGCACTATTGTGATAAATTCTTCAATAAGAAAGATAAAATCTTTCTTCCTAGGAGATTTACCTGTGAAGAATTCCTCCTGTCTAATTCTAGCTCCTATTTTCCATCCCTTTCAGACATTTTTTTCTCTATTTCTCCTGTCTCTCTGACAAGTGGGGAAGGTCTGGGGCTGTAGCAGAGAACAGCACAGAACAGGGGAGCTGATTCTCTGGAAACCAGCAAGCAGGCAGGGGCAAAGATCTATTAGTAAGTTTTTTTCCTGGCCATTCCCACCCTGCAAATAAAGGGTACAGCTTTGCTAGAAAAAAACAACAAACCTGCACAGAAAAGCACCAAATGTCCTCATGTATCTTTAGTTTTCCTTTGTCTTCTATACAAACCATATGTTAAAGAAAAAAGAAGAATGTAGTCCCCTAAATGCATATATCTGAAATACAAAGGGTCTTCTGAAGCTGTCTCTGCTGTAGTCAATCAACCATTTAACTCAGGCTGGTATGTGATGGGACCCTCAGCTGGTCACCTGGAGCAGCATGAAGGAGATCCCATGTGCTCTGTTGTTCTGCCCACTCCTGCAGTGATCCTGCAGTAAGGACTGACTGAACATAAAGTTTGCTACAGCAAAACATAGAGAATCTTCCTGGACTTCAGAAAGGCCATAAAGCACTTTAGGGAAGTCTTCTATTGCGAGATGGAAGATCTCTTTTGGAAACACACTGGTATCATTGTGATACACACAAGCTTACTCTAATCAGAAGGTAAATGATTCCATCCCCCCTTCCCCAAAGCATCACTGTTAGTTTGCATTTTCTGGTCCTTCTGTTCTGAATGACAGAACAAAAGCTCAGTATTATTAAAATGTCCCATCAGAAAACTTCTAAGAGCGGCTGGAGGAGAGAAACCACCAAATCCCTAATGGTGGTGCACTTCTGAAACACTTGGATCCTCCTAGAAACAATCCATGTGGTTTCTGGTTTTCCTGTCATGCTGAAAATGCTAAAAAGAGTGAAGTGATAACAACTCACTTTATTGCTTCCATCTTGGGTGGTTTCCAGATGAGATGAGTCTCATGAAAAAGCAGGTTATCAGAAGAAAAAATACATTAAGAATGCAGCTGAGTGACTAAAAGAGAGCTCCCTTACATGCCAGCAAAGCCAAACCCAATGCACCCCTCAAAGCATTATACCTGTGCACTAAACTAACTAAGAAGGGATGATAGACATGAAACAAGATGGTTGTCCACCCCTCTCTCTGTCTTTGCTGGTACTGAGGATGGTCTCATCTGTAGGATACTGAGGAAAACAGCACCATGTGATGAAATTATGGCCTTGGTCCTCAGGAACCCCACCAGCACAAGCTGTAAAAGTCTGATACCAGGATGGGGGTTTCCTTACCAGCTCAGTGACGGCACCATTCTCTTGTACATGCCAGAGCCATGCACAATACTGACCCAAGGTTCTCCAAGAAAGGTTGGGGCTGGGAGCAGGAATATTCCTCATTCAAATACCCAACACCCTGACAACACCACCATTCGCAGCAACATAGTGATCATTGAGAACTGTCTGTGTGAAGCACCAGATGATATGTTAGAGAAACCGGATGAATGATCTTGGTGGCATCCAGGAGACTTTTCCAGCACAGTCAGTGTCAACCACCTCTGAGGTAGGGCCCCAGCTTATGGCTCAGCCCCAGGAGCGATGGGAGCTCCTGCCAAATTGTCTTTTGATCTTTTCATGGAGCGGCTGCATTCCTGCCCTGTTAAATCACACACCCAGACTCCATCTGCCTACCAGAATTCATTGCCATGTCTCAGCCAGCCTAAAATAAGCCCCATCACTCCTTGCTGTGCTGTTATAGTAACTGGATGTTGCACCTAGTCACCATCCCTGGTAGCAGGCAACCAGTTCAGTTAGGTTCATGCTTTAGGACATCTTGAGGCCAAGGAGAGGACAAAGTCAGTCCCACTACATCACTTCAGGCAATGTAAAATGATTCAGAAACCATAAATTACCTCTGCAATTCCAGCTCCCATGTCTTCGCTTTCAGAAGGGAAATGCTTGCATCAGAGCAAGCTCCATGCAGTATATTTAGCTGCAACAAGCAGAGAGCTACAGCATACAACTCCCTGAATACTGCACCCCATTTGAAGTACCAGAGCCTGTCCATGCTGGAAAGAAGAGGGTCTGGATCTGGTGACTGTGCCCTTCATAAAGGTGCCCTTCTACACTCATCTACACACCCACCCTCCTGCAGAAGTGAAACAGACTCCTTTATACCCCGTGGCAGTAGTGCATCGCTCACCCCAGGTTTCTAAACCAGGGGTCACAGCAGCTCACTGAAGTGGCAGATTTCTAGCAGGAGCTGAAATATTTATTAGGCAAGGCAGCAGTAGATTACAGCGGAGCTGGGGGGGGGGATGGCAGCAATCCCACCGTGTTCAGCAGAATCCTTTACCTACATTTCCCCCCCATTCAGTCCTCTGTTCACCATCACCAAATGCCCAGCCCATTTATTCACACACCGATCTTGAAAATTAAAAAGCTACATTTAGAGTTGGGGAGGTCCTTTTAAATAAAGCAAAACCAGCTCTAAAGGCTCCCAAATATTGTGGGTGCCTTCAGAACAGCCCTTATATCAGCCAGTCCTCCAGCTGGAGAAGGGGAAGGAGGGAAGCACCCTGAAGGGGACTCTCCAGTGGTCAAAGGGAGAAATTCTTTCCGGAGAAGCAAATATATATTTCATAAATCAAAGCAATTAAGTCACAGTTTGGATTTGTAAAACTCCTTTCAGTGCAGCACATGAAACAGTTAATGATAGTGGTTAAAGGAAACAGAATAAACCCCCAAAAGTAAACTACTGGGGGGGGGGGGGAACACAGGCTCACTCACCAAAGTCTGACTGCAAATCCTTTTTCAGTCCACAAAGCATGTCTGCTGTTATCTATCAAATCATTCAGTTAATTGCACCAGCCGCTCCTTTCCCTCTCCCTGCCTGCACTGGTATCACTTTCCGACCAAGCTCAGGCTCACTTTCAGGCTGCCTCCCCCCTTCGAGCGGAGCTGCAGAGTACACGCTGCTCCTCGGGAAAACAGGGAAGGAATCGTCCTGGCACTTCAGCTTGGGAGGACTCGGAAATGAAGCAATCCTTTAGGAAGAAGTGTCTTCACATGGCTGTTTAACGTGTGACCCGCCAGTCCGAGAGAGAAATAGGAAAACGAAGGGTAAAAGGTCCCAAAATTCCCGTGCTAGTTCTGCCGGCTCGGCTGGCCATCAGGCATTGCGAAGGGAAAGTTGGAAGCGCGGTGATTAAAGGGAACAGCTGGGTGAAGGGGACGCAGGCACTGAACCCTGACTCGCCGACAGATGCAGCAAATGTCGAGCGTGCGCTTCATTCCCAGCGGTGTTCCACCTCGCGGCCGGCCGGTCAAGAGCGGACATCATCCCATTGAGATGTGCTGGCCCTTTGCTGCCCCAGACCTTCCGGGAATCTCGTGGGGACTTCAGGCGGGGAAAAAAATCAACCTGAATGAGGAGGAGGAATAAAGGAAGGGTCCCGCTGCCTCTGTGCAGTGCTCGGAGCCAGCAGCAGAAGTTGGCTGGCAGCAAATCTCAAGTTGCAGCAGCAGCGGGGTTGAATGCAAGAAGAGGCAGGGACTGCAGTACTGCCTGACACACTTTCCTCTTCCCCCACCCCCTCTTAGCAAATGCTTGCAGAGCCTCCAGCACCTTGCAAGGCAATGTCAAGCTGCTGTCAAAGCATTACACTGCCTCCTAAACACACACACGCAGTGCTAGTAAAGGGAGTATGAAGCTGCAGTCTTATGTCCTGCCTACAGCGTTTTCTGAAAGCTCGGGTTAACCCTTTCTTAGGAAGGGCAGAGAAACCAGCACTGCCAAAATGCAGGCAGGTCCTGTGCTACGATTTGGGTGAGCAACAGACTGCAGCAAGGGGAAGCTTTGGGGCAATGCTGGTCCTGCCCTCCAGAACACAATGCTTCGTGGCTTGTCCGAAACTGCTGGTCCTGCAGAGAGGGTTTTTGACTAGAAATAACTCGTAATAATAATAAACTAGTGTCTGCTTTCTTTGCTATTAAAATGAAAACCAAAATGACTTGTGTTGGAGATGCAGAGTGTGCAGGTGATGCTACTGTCCTCGGCATGGGAGGCAGCAAGGGTGTGCACAGGGCTTTGCATTCCACCTGCAGACCTGCAGGTCTCCATTTCGGTCAAGCTGGAAGACAAACTCTGTTGGTACCAACCAGCCCATGGCTTATATCCTAAAAGTTTTCTCCGTAGTTGCTCTATTACCTCAAGAACTGGTATCACCTAGATTATATGGCTGCCCCATCCCTGGCAGTGTTCAAGGCCAGGCTGGATGGCGCTTGGAGAAACCTGCTCTAGTGGAAGGTGTCCCTGCCTGTGGCAGGGGCTGGAACTGGATGAGTTTTAAGGTCCCTTCCAACACAAACCATTCTAGGATTCTATGGTTATACCCACAAACAGTTAAGAGAAAGGCAAGCATATTTCAAGGCACAAAAACCTATGAGGGTCCAGTCATGTTTGAAACTTCTACTAGATTTGATTGAGAGCGGCCAAGACGTTACAAATTTAGAAGGAAGTTCATGGAGAAGCTGCAAGATGATGTCTTGTTTCCTTAGGAAACAAATCAGGATAAATCAAAAGGGCCTGAACGCATCCAGATGTGCTAGCAGGAAATTTTGCAGACTAGGGACCCTAACTCTGTGTGACCCATGTGGAGGAGGAGAACTGAGATTTGTCCTAATGCCAGAGTTCTTGCTTGGACTGAAATGCAGCAACATCTCTATTTTGCTTCAAACTCAGCTGTTTCACGCACAGACAACTATACAAAAGCAATAAAAATTACTAAGTAAAAAAAAAAAAACTACTTACAAAGAGATATTTTGGTCCATAATTTGTTTTTAAGAACTTGTTCAGTCTGACAATAGACTTAATTAGTAATTGAGCCAAAATTTATAATTGGAAATCTTTTCACATAGCTATTAATTCGTTTGCTGCAAAGAAATCTCATCTTAAAGGAAAAACCACAAATACAACAATAAGTTGCTAATTTGGGCATAGCCCATTGCTTTGGATGCCACAAAATGGATGTCTCCAGTATGATGCTTTAAAGAAAAGCTAAACCCAATTGTTCCTGTTTATGACACCATAGAATTCTTCCCAGAATATTTGTTGCATTAAGAAAGGGTATGAGAGGGCAGGTCGACTACACAGCTGAAGCTGCTTGGTTTTGTGGGTGAGAACTGGATGGAGCTGCCCCATTCCTCTGCTGCCAGTAGAGAAATGAAAGACATTTTGGCATTTCAAGCCCAGAATTCCTTGTGGCATTCACTGAGCTGGCTGGCAAGAGACCAACACACCAGGAGCCCAGAGAGGATGTTTACTCTATGGTTTGCGGCCAAAAGCAATAAATGCAATACTTCCTTCATGTTTCAGGTGGCACTACATTACAACCAGTTGAAGCAAACAGCCTGAGTTTCTAATGGGGAAGGAACAGGGTCACACCATACACACCAACAAAATTAGGCAGCCCAAAAAGATATGTTATGACATTAAAATATACAGGTGTCCAAAGAGTGGGTGGCATCAACCTCAACTTGACAAACTCAAGGAGCAATACGTACAGCTTTGATTTTTCATGAACACACCGTACATCCTTCTGTACCTCTTGACGTAAGCTTAATGCTTGCCTGTTCGGAACTAGCAGCTATCAAAAACGCTCTGGCAATATTAACTACATGCAAGTCTCACCTAAGAATATCCAGTTTTTACTCACACACTGTGATAACTGGAAAAAGAAGGGGGGCATGAGGGGCTGGGGGGGGGGGGGGGGGATGTTTCAA
>JBCJKH010059069.1:32403-49978 GCA_039877255.1 Loriculus beryllinus
TCTGGCAGGTTCAAGCCATTCCCCTTGGCCTGGCCCTACATCCCTTGTCCCAAGCCCCTCTCCAGGTTTCTTGTAGGCATTCTTCCTCCAGAAAGAGAGTACTTTTCAGATTTAAAAAAAAAAAAAAAAAAAAAATTAAACTATTAACAAAAGAATGTCACAAAGGAAAATTAAAATTAAAGAATAGAATAGAATAGAATAGAACAAAACAAAATCAGTCTTAGCCACAGCAAAGCTGCTCTATTTAAAGTAGGACAATTGTTCTTGTAAAATAAAGCCCTCAAGCTCCAAAGACATTATGTGCCCTTATGTCAGGTCTCAGAAAGACTCTACTGAGGGGAGTGCTCATGTGCCCTTCGGGCTGATCAGCTGCAGGGTGTCCCCAGCCAGCCAAGGGAAGGCAGTGCCCAGCAGAGGAACACCAAGCCTTCTCCTTGCCCATGCTCAACTGAATCCAGCTGAACTTCAGCATCTTGGGTCATGTCTGCTGCTGTTGGTGACAAGGGGAATTTGAGACATTAGGCTCCTGCATTATTCAGAGAGGCACTGACAAAGGGCTATCTTTTAATAACATGATGAAAAGTGGACCAAAAATGGGAATACTCTGCAAACCCACAACAGATCTTTCAAAATCCATTTGCCAGATTTGGAAAGGAAAGATTTTGAATGAAACCAAATTCACCAAAACCCCTGCCCCTAAACCAAAATTATTCAAGTATGTCACACAGTTTTTCCCAGAATAAAAATAACTTCCTTTTTTTTTTTCATTGAAGCATTTTGCATTTCCTATTCCATTTTCTATGAATTCAGCATTTTTAAGAACGGAAATTATACTTAGTCCAAAGATGACTAATGTTTACTAGCACTTTGTGTAAAATAAAATCCTTTGTCCTCAAGTTTCTTACGTCTGGACGTCTGACTTTGACTTATCCCATCTCTGTTACAGTGGCACTGCAGGAGAATCACAGATGTAACTTGGGGGGTTGGTGGGAGAAAATGTCTGATAAGGCATGTTGAGCTCTTTCACACACAGGTTTCTTCATTTCTTACTTAATCAAACCAGAGTATGATGGTCAGGACCAACCAACACAAACTGGTTACTGTATGCAGATTTTCTCTGAATGCAGAAAGTAAATAAAAGGGAAATGACAAAAGACTGCAATCATTACAATTACAAACTTTGAAATACATATGGCAAGTGGAGTTGACACAAGACTATTTCTCAAGATGCTTCATGTTTCCCAAGTCACGGGCTCTGCCGTAGGTGGACACAGAATCACAGAATCATAGAATCAAGTAGGTTAATTCCCAAAAGCATTGAGTCCAGCACCCAGCCCTCTATGATTCCATCCCAACTAGTAAAACTAGTTGTGTGCCATTACTGGAAGGGGCTGGAAAAGGAGATGGGTTGGGCAGCAGGATTGGAGTGGGTAGGTTTTGGAGCACGATGTACAGTGTCCCACCCGCCTTATTCTAGTCCTGAAAACACTCCTACTATTCCAGAATTTTTTGCTAAAGCAACTCTTTTTTGCTTTTGCACAAATCCAGTATGAAACAGGAGAGATTTAAATAAAGAGTAGGACTGTGGCACAGTCATATCAACATACATCACTGAGTACCTCCCTTCCTGTGAGCTTGTTCACAGCAGAAAATTGGACCATTGATACTGGACCACAGTCATCAACAGGGGAAGATTATGTACAAAGGCTTTGTCACATCGCTAAATTCTGCTTCTCGCCTATCAGCTTTGTCCCAGTGTTTCCAATCTATGTGTGATAAATACCTTCTTGTTGAGAGATTACTGCTCTCTATAAAACATTTTTGAGGGGAAAGAAAGGTGAAATAAACAACTGACTAAGAGACTGGCACACAAAATACTATCATTTGCAGAACACTGGTCTGAAACCCACTTGGAGGCAGAGAAGCTGGGCTTGAGCCACAAAAGAGGAAAACAGGAATGCAATAATCACATATTTATTTTTAGAGAAAATGAAAAGCTAAATAAACTGCAAAACCAGTGTTTACCAGTAAATCCTTTCTATCCTGAAAACCATGCTGAATGATGCAGGAACAGTCAGTTCTCAGGAGATCAACTAGTGGTACCTTCATGGCAGCGTCTCATTCCTCCTGTTTTGGTGCCAGAACACTTTAGGTCCTGAAACAATTAATTTTAATAGTGCTGCAGCAAACTATTGCCAGAAAACTGAACTTGAGGGACAATGATGCTGCTTCAGAAGCTTGTTCTTCTGTCCTAGCTCTGAAATCACCTCACAATCAAGAGGGGCTCTGAGACGCCTGAAAAGAAGCTCTCGGAACTCAGCTTGCCAGGAAAGAGGGACACAAAGCATCCAGACAGCATTCATGACGGGATTAGTGCACTTACCATTGGATTTGGCGTGGGGTAGTGTGTGAGACTGGGATTTATGGTAGGGATGAGAATTGTGTGCTGACTGCTTTGATAAATGTGCACCCTTGAGGTATGCCTAATTGTTCTAAGGAAATAAACGAGATACCATTAAACACAGGAGGAGAAAACACAGAGAGGAAATCTGCAAGCAGTCCCACAGTGCTCAGAGGCAAAGTTTGCCTCCAGATGAAGAGCCTGGGCAAATGTTAGGATGAAAGAAAACCTGGCAGGTAACTAAAATGACACAGCAATTCACACCACTGACTGGAATACCATACTGCGAAACCCAGACTGGGTCAGAAAGAGAGAGAGAGATCTGTTTTCATTGCTTCACATAAATTACAGCATGGAATTAGCTTTGTATTCATTGCTGCTGTAGGTGGAAAGAATTGGGGTTCTCAGGATAACAGAACACACAGTTCTCCACAACGTAAGTCACTATTAGTTGTGGCAATTTTACAGTTACAACACTGTCACATCACCTCGTGCAAGGCAACAAAAGAACATGCACTCCTATTTCTATTGGCAATATGAAATCCCATCAGGGTAGTCTACTGGAGCTATTTTAGATAGAACTGTACAACACAAATTAGGTGCTGCCTCATTGCTTCTCCTCTCCAATAGCCCCTGCTAATGTTTCCCAATGTCCCCACACCAGAAGTTCCTTCTGAGGACAGCTATCATGTACTTTTTATCCCACCTCCACCATTTTAGGAACCAGGTCTACCTACAGAATAACCCATTCCAGAGAGAAGTGAGTATGTTTGTATTTTATGGCCTCAGCTGAATCATCTTTAGATTATTAGTGCAGCACACTCCGAGATGCCAAGACTCTTACCTTTTAATGTGTCTTTTTCACACATCAGACTGCAGTCTACATCAGCAAGAAAGTGTGAAAGGGCAGATGGAAAACTGCTGAAGAGATATTCCTGCTACTCATTAGCAAATTTGTGAGATAGTGTGGGGAAGAGAAGCATCGTCTCCCAAATTTCATACCAGTTTCACATCAGACCAACCACGTCACCTCTTAACATACCATGTCATCAACTATTTATTATGCTTATAAATGTGGAATCTGAATTCAATTATAATCAGAGTTGGACTTTGGTCTTGGACCATAAAATGTGAACACCACCTCTCTGCTGTTGCCTTAGGAGTAGCAGAGTATAAAGCTGTTTTAAGCCTGCGTCTGCCTGGCAGTTCCCTGTACGTTAAATGCATACTACAAAAATTGTATCATATAGGAAATATTTGAAGAACAAATTACCCACTGCAAACTTTCACTATCCATCAACACTGCACGGGGCACCCTATTCAAAACCACTTTGAGAGCCTACAGCTTTTGCTTCAAAAGTAGGACCCTCAACTATTTTGCAGATGCCACTTCCAATTGACTATTTCAGCCTTTTCAAAGCAGCAAGAAAATATTTTTTAAGCAAGTATCTTGCAAGCTCTAAAATTCCCATTTTGTGAACATACAGTTGAAGGAATCCCAAAGGTCTGCCTACTTTTCAGCTCAAGCTGTTTCCCAGACAGTATCTCTTTTGCTATTATGAAAAGGACATGTGAATGGGAAATCTAAAAAAGCCACCCACTGAGGCTGTGGGGAACCAGAATGGGAATAAATCTATACACAAGCAGTAGTGGGTAGGAGTAGTCTAACATTCATTCATCACCAACATTTTGAGCCAGTATTTTCCAAACTGGAAAGCTATTTATTAAAACTGTACTTCTTCCCTCACAATGTTACTGTTAGTAGAAAGGAAAGGGATTTTTAAGGTTTGGGGTTTGTTTGGGTTTTAATAGATCTTTTTAAGCATGTGTAGCCACGGTCAGGATGTCATTAGAGTTCTGAAACTTAAGTTCTTACAGCTACATCTGGGAAGGGACAGTGGAATACTTGGTTTGATATATAACAGCTTATGCTTGGACTAGAGAGTCTAGTGTAAACTTAGTGAAAGTAAAAACTCATCATACCATATTCTTTATAGACAAGTGTGCCCAGATGCCTTACTTCAACTTGACAGAACAGCAGCCCTTTACTTAGTAGCACATAAGAACAGCTCGTGGGGAATCCAGATGCAAGGAAAGATAGCAAACTACCCACTCTTCCTCTTCTGCATAAAATAAACAGTAGAGCACTGCAGGCATGCAGGTGGACTGGCAGACATGCTGATCCACTAAGAGGACCTTTACACAAAAGTTCACGTGTACAGTCTGCTTTCTTTAATTAATATGTAAGGGAAGAAGATTTCTTAATTAATTGTGGAACAGAAAAAAGAGCATTTAGGATGCAATGCCTTTAGCTTAATAGACCAACAGATTTATCTGTTTCTCATGCAACCTGAATGGCACAGTAATTTTCCCCCCCACTGCCTTCTCAAGAATAGGATTTGGTTCTGAGCAAACGTGTTGAAGCACAATCTAACTGTAGCAGACACAATTACTGTCTAGAGAAAGCGTTTACAGTTGCTGTGAAGAGTGACTATTAATGGAAGCTCAGTTTCCCAAATGCCTATAAAGCTCACAATATTAGACGACTCCTAGATACCCCTAGCATATATTTTAAGTACATGCTTATCTCAATTCTGTCTCCCATGATTTAATGAATTTCCCTGTGCCCAGGAATACATGTTCCACAGGCACAGGAGGTGCTGACTATGGCAGGTGTTCGCTTAGCAAATTTCCACATCCATGCTTCAGGGTTTGGATTAGTTTCTGATTAGCTGGCATGTGCAAGCAGTATGGTGATACTGAACTACATTTATAACAGGCTCCAGAACAGCCTGTCTTCTTACCTATGAACTACTGCACCAATTAGCTACTTTTGCAGTGATAAGTAAGCTAGGCAATTTATATTGAAAGATCTGTGGCAGAGGGTAAAGTATTTGTAATAGAGCTTTCAAATGTGTTTCCTTCCCTGGCTTGTCAGCACATAATAGCTAAATATCAGAGATGATGCAAAAGCTGTGACTGATTTTCCTTCATATAACATCATGAGAACCTTGTGTAATGCCCACAGTACAATCAGAACAAAACTCAGGAGTTCTCCATTCAGGGGAAGGCAAGCAGTGCCTGCCTGCATACCTTGCTTGCAAGTGACTATTTTTTGCTTGTAGATTCCAAGCTTTCTCTCAGTTCTTAAATCCTCCAGTGTCACCTCCCACTGCTGTTCTGTCAAAGGCAACAGTGCTAAGTGGTCTTTTGAAAACCTTCTCACAAACACCTTTCTGCTTTCCTCCTGCTTCCTTTCACACCTATAAACAGCCATGGACGAACTTGAATGACCTCTAAAAATTTCCCCTTACTTCTCACGCTTATAAAAAAGTTGCTACTAAATGTCCTGTGTAGTACAAAGCATTCTTTATGATGTTAAATAATAAGATAATAGTTTCACAGATATTTTTTTTTCTCTCTTTGGCTGAAGCTTCAGGCTTCTGCCATGGTTATCAACTGTCCTGAGTAGAAGCACACTATGGCTATGAACCTCCTACTGCACATCCCACAACAGAGGTCTGGTCTGGGAAGAGAGGTGTTAATATGATATCAACTAAGTAAATCTAGCTATTATTTTTAATTAATTTAGGTATTGTGTGGCCAGTGGTAATCTCGTAGGCACATTATTGCACACATACACACACTAAATTGCATTTTTACTAATGACTCATTTGTTTTATTCTTGCCTCTTTCAAGAAGGCGATTAAGTTGAAAATGACCTTTTGAAGATTGTACTTGTGGACCGATCTTTTCATTTTTAATTACTTACTTTGCTTTAATTGTTACATTAGGAACTATTAGGAAGGCAGCCAGCTTCATAATCAATAATTTAATTAGATGTTTAGGACCAAGAAGTCAATGCAAATGTTATTCTGCAGTCAGGCCTTTCCCAAAGCCTTTCAAATAACTTTATTCCCCTTTTGTTTCAAAGTGACATTGACGACATAAAAATTAAATTCATACTTACTTCAATATATCATGCATACACATTACTGATCTACACAGGCAGCTGGTAACAAGTTCAGATTCAGGTCAATCTATTTGCTGCCCAGACAGGAATATAGCCTGCTTCTCTCACTTCATTTCTAAATAATCAGTGACACAGCCAAATGCCATTACACTGCACACTCCAGCACACCGTGAGCCACACTATCCAAGTGTTTACTGAAATCTATAGCCAGACTTTTCTCCTGGCTAGAACTTCAAATATTTTAAATGCATCTATTTATAGTTTTCTAATTGCTACTAATATTCTAAGATAACCATCAGCAACTGAAAACTGTTCCACTCTAATTTTACAGCCGATGAAATCTGATTCAATCAGGAGTGAATTAATACCCTCCTCAATTCCACTGATACCTCTCTGCCTGCCCTTGCAAGTTTATAGCACAGCAGCGTCAGTGATACATCACAGGGAGCTGTCAGCAGAGCTGTGAATTGCATGGCCTGGTGCCTGGAATATGGATGTCCCTCATTTGTAATTATAGGCATGTGTTTCACATTCAGAATGACTTGCCCAGAAGCAACCCCATAGCTGGTAAGGTGTAAGTAATAGAAACGAGTGTGCCAAAACACCTCTCCATCCCATCACTCGATTAGGGGGACCATCCTGGGGAATGTGAGGGAAACACAGCATGTGGATGAAAGAGAGCCTTAAAGCAGAACAGAAGCCTTGGTGAAAGGCATAAAACCTTACATAAAGATGACCTGCTAGGAGGGAGGCAGGGAATCAGACAGGTGCACCTAGAGCTTGCTAGCAAAGGGTCAGAGGACTCCTCTGATCATGGGAAGGGCAGTGATACCGGAAAGCAGCCAAGACTTGCCCTAAGACACACAGGAAGTTAAAACTTGGCCAGGTTGCACTACAAGAAGCCTTGACTGGAGGGTGCAAACTTCCAGCTACAGGAGGAAACTCAGGCAGATCCCCTGGGAAACCGTGACCATAGAGGAAGGAAAGCATCAGGCTACAGAGAACCCCATTACTCTCTTGTTTAGTAGCAGCTTAAAAGACTGTGAACATCATGTGGAAAAGGTATTACTTTAATCTAACTAAATAATTACATCACTGCCAAGATAAAGTCATTTATACATTTCACATGGATTAGGAATCAGGATGGATATTAAGCTTTAACATACAGAACTGTCTTGTTTTCTTAAAGACTTCTCCTTGAAATGAAGTAAAAACATAGCTTGGAGACAAGGCAGAGGACAAGGTGTTAAAATGGCCTGCCTTCCGACTGGCAACAGGACTCTGACATGCAGTGGACAGGCCCAGGAATGTCAATGAACAGGAACAGCTTAATAAAACAATAATTATAACCTGTTCAGAGCCACTAATTCACTTAGAGCTTTAGAATCTCAGAATCATTTAGGCTGGAAAGACTTTTAAGATCATCAAGTCCAACCACTGAGATTTGCAGAACAAGGTAACTTGTCTGATCTAAAATGTTTAGTGTCTAATTTAAAGATAGTTTAACAGGGAAAAAAAAACCCATGAGAGCAACTGATTATACAGTTTGTTAAACTTTGGATTTAATGGTTTGATTTGGGAGCAAAGTCAGGAAGGCAAGAAAAGGGAGGGACTAGTCAATGGCATGCCAAATGAAAGCCACAGTCATAGTTCCAGCCTGAGGGTTATTCTCTGGACAGCAGCCAAATAGAGTTTGAAAGACAATGGTTTTCCTTCTTCCCCAGGAGAAAGAAAAACCCCACAGCAAAACAAGAACACAGGATACTTTCTTGCTTGCATCTGGGTCAACTGATCCCAATTGCAGTTATATGCTCACTACTTGGAATATTTTATTTTAATCTTTTTCCCACTGAAGTTGTTTTGGAGGAAAGTCAAAAAGTAGCATGTTTTACAAATTACAGTGAACATACCAAACTTTTTTCCCCCCATTATTTCAAGATTAGAAAGAAATCAAGACATTTCTCCTCAGCCATGCTTTTGATTTTGAAAAAGATTGGCACTAAGTCTCTAGGGAAGCGTCCCACACAGATTTCACATAAACCTCTTCAAGTTTTACTTTTGTTTTTCATGTTATTACTTGTTGGAGAAAACATAATCTGTATTCAAAGCTACTTGTTCCTGATTTCATATTTCACTGTGACTCAAATTCCCTTTCGTATTAAGACAGGGAGTTTTAAAATATGAACCCATTCTTTACAAACACATAGAACAGAATGAGGACCACAAAATTTGTTACACTTCATGCCAGGAACGGGACTTATCCTTGCACATACCTTCTTTACAGGAGAATAATTCAACTACACTGAGAGATTCAAAGTCTGCATGGAAGAGCTCTTCATCTCCAATACTGACAACTTCAATCTTTGACCTACTTTTGAAGAGGATTGACTTGAACCAGAAACTACTTGTCAGAGATTTTTTTAAATGACCCATCCTGTCTATTCACATTCGGCTCTTGAATTTGTCCCTCAGGAGTTCAAATAAAGCTGACAAATCCAATGCACTCATAATTTTGTGTCTAAGGTGTTTACTGAGGAATAAATCAAGTGGATAGGCCAAAAAATGTAAAGACAACCAGATGGATTTTCAAAACAACTCCCTTTGGCTGCTCCAAATGAACACAGGTATAAAAGCCCCCACCAAGAACAGGCAGCATCCCTACAAAGATCTGGGTGTTCCCACAGACTTTAAACTACTGACAAAAAAGTTGTGACAAAATTCATGTTGAGAAACACGTAGTTTAAAAGAGAATTTATATTTCACTAGAAGAAACAAAAATGTAACAAGGCTTTTTTTTAATTACTAATTTGAAAATTGCTAAATTCTGACAAAATCAACACTAAAAATGAGTGGTCTAAAAGATCATTTCATTAGAAGAAAGAAAAATAGTTCTCTGAGGAAATTACTAGTACGGAACAGTTCCACTGAATTAAATCAAGTAAGAGTTAACTCACTTTCAGGCACAATCCAGTTGCATTAGGAACCACAGCAGAGTTGTCCCACGCCATGGTGGGGAAATATGGACTTCTGTTGTGAAGGAAAACATTGCAAGACTGGAGCTTAGATCAGCATCACTGCAATTATTCCACATCCATAGGAAACACGTCAGCAGCTAAGCCCTCATCACTGAAATGCCACACCACAGCTGGCAACAGCAGAGAGCTCAAAAATGGGAGTATGTAAGTGTTTATTCCCTGGTAGGACACAGTGTGAAAAGCCCTTTAAATAGCCACTGTCCTTAAATGATCTGGATGCCTCAAATGCTGAATATTATGCCTTTTACAAGACTGCAAAAATGCAAACTGCACTGCTCCAAATTTTTGGGGATTTACTCTGCTGTTTCTTTGAACTCACAGACCCATCATTTTGGGGTCTAAGAGTGTATGGGGTAGATCATGAAAAGCCAAGAAAGAAAAGTCCCAAGCAGCATCTCACCACCACCCCCTGTACCCACATGGTAGAACAAGGCTGGTGGGGTTGCTGTGGACCAAGGGAAAGGTGGTGCTTGACAGCAGGGCTGAGCACCTGCTGCCATTTCTACCCGATGTGGCATTCATTTGGGCTTCCCTGCTGTTGCTCAGAGACCTAATCGCATAGCAACTTAAACTCTACAAACCTTGTCTAGCATTCAAAAGCCATTGGCAGAAAATGATAAGCAGACAGTTATTAGGAAATAACTCTTTAAAAAGGGCTGTACATACTCTCTTTTATCCAATGCCATATTTAAAGAAAAAAAAAAAAAACCAAAACAAAAAACTGCAAAAACCTGGCCTAAAGGAACATCCAGCTGCCTCTTGCTCTCTTCACTGACTAATTCTTCCTAATGGCTTTCTTCTAGTATAATGTGGCCCTAGAAGCTCAGCCTGCCCTATTAAGGTGTGCCTGTAACCTACTAAAGGTTACAGACCCTACTAAAGTATGCCTAAAGTGTGCCTGTAACCACTTCTGAACCATTCTCATGGGCTGAGAGAGAACTGATTTCTTCACGTCCATTAAGAGATAACCCTGCATGAGCCTGAAAGGAGGCTCTGACTGGATTCCCATTCCCCTCCCTTGCTTTGGGGCATAGGGAAGCTTTACAGCAGGAATATGATGGCCACAGCCAGATTCTGGCTCAATGAGACTGAGTTATCATTACTTGGAGCTATTTGCTGCTGTTAAGGCAGGAGTTTGGACAATCTCAGTCTGCTTTTTTTCCTTTTTCCTCCGAGATTGCTGCCTGCATTATTCATCAAACACCGCACTACCTCAGAGCTCCCAACTTCTGATTGTGCTGCTCAGTCCACAAACTACTGTCAAGGATAAAATTCAATGCACAGTGCTAGAACTTGCATCTTGTCACTGTTCTGCTGAGCTGTCATACCCATATTTAAGTCATCTTTGACCCAAACAGTAAAAAGCTGACACACTTAATGCCTTCCTGTCTGGATGTCAGGGGTATTAGTTTGATAGTGGGGTGGGAATAGGATCCTTTCATCTGTGCCATGTGCCAACAGTTTTCTGCTAAAGGAATGCAGAAAAATAAGAGCTTGTCTTAAATCACTGGGCAACACTGCACAAAAACATATATCCTGGATAATTAAAAAATAAAACTACAAGCACTTGAACATCAGTGACCAGTAGAGACCAAGATAGGCAACAGTTATCAAACAATATCTGAATGTTTAGTATTTCACAGACTCAAATAGGAAAAGCATTGTACGAATCTAGCTTTTTTACAGAGCTGTGCATGTGCTCGACTTCATTAACAAGCACGGTAACACTGATGTGAATGCGACTGTCCGGTTAAGTACACGCACAAGTCTTCCCAAATCCTTGTGAAAATTAGGGCATTACTACTGAATGCTGACTTCTAAATGACAGTCACTGCAGAACTTTTTCAAAAATTAAATATCCACTTAGGGAACCTGACATTTCAAAAATCAGAAAGCAGATGAGACAGTTACTAAATCAATAAGTTTCAAATGTGTAGAATGAAAAATGAGAGTACTTTTTCCCCCCTCTATTTAATTATTTAAGAGTATAAATATTTGGCATTTTATCTGTCTGAGAAAGAGCAAAGATTCAGCTTGGCTCAAATATTACCCAGACAGATCTGACAAGCCCCAAGAAATTACTCATCAGAAAGTGGGAAATGCAGATGAGTGGCAGACTGCTTATCACAAGAAGAATTAACCCACGCAGGTGAACTTGTACTCTTGGGGTATCATGCTCTTTTGCACCTCTTGTATTTGTCATTGGACACACTTTGCAATTCATGGGTAGAGATGCTCACTCTGATGTGTCAGCAAGAAAATACTCTGGAGAAAAGCCAGAATATACTTGTCTTTCTATGAAACTGGCATAAAGCTAAATAAATTCTCCAGCTTATCTTGGCACAAGAGCCATCAGCTTTACTGGCAAGAAATTCCTACCAGTGAATTGCAGCCTCAGTCTCACACATCTAATCTACTGGGAGTCTGGCACAGCATGAGGATGGTTCTTATCCAAATCCAATACCAACTCCCTGTTTTCTCCCAGAATGTTTGGAAAGAACCATAATCATCTAAATACTATTCATCCTTCTAATGTTCTAATTTCTCTATAGGCAACATCTATTTTAGGTTAAAATTACAATGTGCTGCAGATTTTTTTTGTTGGAAATGCTAAATCTTACCCTATGTTATCCAGGGGAAAAAAAAAAAAAAAAAAAGAAAAAATGAACAAAGTAATGCCACACATTTCTAAAGTCTAAAGGCTGCATTATAACTTCAGCTTAGTAATTACAAAGATTTATGTCCCACTCTGCCCCAAATCCAGAGCTCATTGTCCATTCAACTTACACTGCTCTGACTTACAGTTCTCTGCATCCATTATCTTTAATAATAAAGAGCTGACTGAAGTTAATGATTGAAAAGCAAGATGTGGTTAGTAATATGAATCTAATTTATGAGAAAACAAAACAGAGTATGATTTTCATGTTTCATTAAAATTATCTTAAATGCACTCTTTAATGCTAATTGATCTCATAGAGGTGAGAAAAGACTGTGTTCCAAGTTAATGGGGGAAAACCATTTATCTTCCTTCTGGAGGGAATATTTAATATCATTCAGCATTTAGAGGGAGATAGATAGCATCTTCACAGTGATTTCACCACTTAGGGTGACGCTTCAATGTGGGCCCATATCTGAAACCTGCATGATTTCCCACTGAATAGGGAAACAATTCAACAGAATAAACATGACACAGAAAATATTTTCACAAAAGGTCTTTCCTACCACAGCAAAACTATCCAAAACTAAAAAAAATTGTTAATGAAAATTGAAGGTTTTTTTGCATAAGTTTATCAAAGAAAAGCTCTTGTGTAATTCTGTTAATTTGCTATGAACAGGAAATTACTAAGATATCTGCAAGATTAAGTTCCTTGCAGGATTCATTAAAAGCAAAACAAAGCAGAAAACTATTTTTCCACAGAGTTTTCAACTTTTGTTTGTATTTCAGTATTTTTCTCTCAGTTTGAATTACTCGTATTCAGATATCAAATATTCTTACAAACCAACGCAGCTAAGAATAATGAGTCTTGACTGGCTTCATTTTAACTTGTACTTTATGCCCAGGATTATTATTAAATGACCTTCTATTCAGTCTGTTTCTATGACCCATAAATAGAAATTGCTTAATGAGCATCTCAAGTATTCCACTGCCATTTTCATGTCAGTTTTTCCTACCCTATGTTTGTATAGCTCTGATGACAACACCTAGTTAGTACACAGCAACAGTTCTTTGCCTTCTTCTTCTCAAATCACTTCCATGAATACAACCTTCTCTATCCTGGGCTGGAATCTTGTATCTTTACATTGTCTGAGAAATGCAAAGTGACAGTAATACCAACTGAAGTAGCAACTTGAGCATTTCAAGAGCTGCTCTATGAGAAGTATCACAACAGCAGCAATAATTATTGAATTTTCCGATAGCAGAAGAAAATGACTCTTGCCTTGTTCTGGCATTCTACTTGAACATTATTTACATATTCTGTCTGCAAAGCAGCAGCAACAAATACATTCTCTGATATACTACATTTATTTACACTTATAGCAAAGAATGAAAGTAGAGAATAAGATGCAGCAGTTTGGACGCTACCTACAGTGATACATTATGGAGAAAACAATACATATTGCACGAGAAATCAGCAGTGAGTTCTGGGAGCAAGCAGGGGAATCTCTTCTATAGAGGAAGAATAAATATGACTTCTCTGTAGCTTGAAGCTCTCCTATGTCACCTTCTCCCATTTCCTTTGTATGTAACCTAAAGCACATGCCAGTGCTTACAAGAGAAGCATGGCAAAGCTGACTTTCAGCTGCTCTATTGACCTGACAGAGCACAGTGTGCAGCAATACCACCTTCCAGACCTACCATCAGCTGGGAACACTGCTACCACCAAACTAAGTCTCCCTGTTTATTCAGTAATCTCAGTGCATGTCCATGTGTTGCACTGTGAGGACTCAGACGTTTCAGATGTCAAGGAAATGTGATATGGTGATAATTTTGCTCAGAAGATAATAGCTGTGTTAGTGAATACTCTAGTGCTACATCATCCTTTATATCTATTTTGATTTTATACTGGCTTTCATTTTTCTTATACCATACATGCCATCACTTTCCTTGAATTCAAGAAAGACCAAGAAAAAGGCTGCTTACGGTTCTGGCATCCCACAGAGACAAAGTCTTGTCAGCAGAGCTAGTGAGAACAATGTTGGAGAATGGAAGAAACTCAATGCTGTTGACTGAATCCTTATGGCCATACATTGTGTATTTACATTTCTCACTGCAAAAGAAAACAGGAAAACTTACCATTCAGGATAATAACAAGAGAAATGTTCAGGTAAATTAGCAATGCATTTCAGGTGCATTTCCTAGCTACTCTTTAGAAAAGATGAACACTGACCCAAGCACTTCACCACAGAGAAAATAAAAAGCCCAGACAGTTTGTGTGTGCTTCTCAGTAATGAAGGCTGTAGTGGAAAGGCAAGAGGAAATGGAGAAGCAGGTTTTAAAAGACTGAATTGTAAGAAGCAACAATGAAAGCACCACTTTATGTTTCCTGGGTACATCCTCAAAAAACTTGCTGATGTAGAATTTAAAAGGCACATGGATAAAAAGGTAGGATAGGGACAGCACCATTTACTTTTTAAAGATGTCTTATTCCTTCTTGCTTACAAAGGATCTAAGAAATGTATAGCATCATGCCAATATGTACCTCGAAGGAGGCCAGAGAGGGCTGGCAGCCTGACTTTCTTCTAAAGGTCTGCAGAAAGACTTGCAGAAACCAAGTGATGTTTGGGACTTCTTCAATGGGGGTGAAGTATTGTCACTGTGGACACTCAAGAGGCCTTCTTCCTTACTATGGAAAAGCCTCACCAGCAGCCATTATAAGCTGTAAGTTCTTAAAGCAGATGCGAAGAAACTGAGGTGAATCCCAAGCATGAAAGTCTTTGCTATGAACTGACCACAGTTTAGACGGAATTACTCTGTGACATAGCTTTGGAAGTTCTTTCAAGGTTGAAGACTTTCAACTGTCCTGTTTTCCCTCAGCTGATTAGCTATGAAGTAATACCCTAAGGAGTTTTGTTTTGCTTTCTTATCGGTTTGTTTTCTTACCTTTTAATGTGTGAATTTCTGAGAAAACACTACTGATCCTTCTCAGCTCAGGGTATGAACCTGAATACAAGACGGGAAGCTTTTCCCATTGTAACAAATACAGATGCAACCACTATGACAATGCTGTACAGAATCAGTTCTCTCACAAACCAGCCTGAAGTTGGCTATCTAGCTATTATCTGTACAAGCTTTTGGGCTTCTGGTTTGTTTTCTGCATGCACACCGGAGAAGAAGATTCCTTAAAATGGAGTCCAGGAGAAGAGAAGGAAAAGCCCAAGGATTCCTCACCAGGACAACACAGAGGGTAATAACAAATCTGGGATTACTCAGGCTGAATAGAATGGTAAATGCTTAACTCCTACCCAAGCATGTCAAGATGGGAGACAACTGAAATAAACCTGCATTCATGACTTATGTCTGTATGCAAGAGTCACTCATGTTGATAAGGCTTTCAGTCTATCATTTCTTTACATATACATGAAACTTCATGAATTTACAGTGTTTGAATTGCTGTATCTTGTGAAAACATACAGGCAGGTGAGCATACTATGGAAAAAGCTAGTCAGTTCTATCCTCTTTGTCCAGCTGAGTCAAAAATAGCATGAAAAAAAAAGAAAAGCCAACAACTCATCATAAATTATTGCAGCTTTCAGTGAGAGCTCACAATTTTATTCCTTACTCATGTGATTCTGACAGCAGAAACACACCTCCCCTGAGCCGGCTGCTGAATATATCACTGGGGCTTGTACATTAGATTACTGGGTGGCTCTTAGCAGGGAAATTTCTTACAGTATTTATTAAGGAAGCTGTCAGCAGGGGGAATTAAAAAGGTGATTTTTTAATTTACTTTTTTAAAATTTTCCTCCTGCCTGTATGTCACCAGAAGACTCTTGGAGCTGCTGCAAGTCTGGGATAAACAGCACAGAAGATCAGTATCTGCAGATCAGGTACAGGCCAACAGAGCTAAAAGGTTTTGATGGACACTACCCCCGATCACTCATCTAATAAAGTGACCTCTCAGGCCCATTTTAATGCCTCTCCATTTCCCAGACCAAAATCCATAGGCTGTGCTGAGCTGAACACCAGGCCTGTCCCTACAGAAGGGAGATAGGTTGTTTCGGAGTAGAAATATTATCCAGGAAATATTTTTCAAAGCACTATTAGATTCCATGGGTATAATTTTAAAGAACTTATGCTTTTCTACTATAGATAACACACTATATTCAATATATTCAGTATTTCGATATTATCTGTTATACAGACTATATGTGTTACTTTATCACAAGGACTTGTTTTAAACTAGTCATAAAGTACTGTGGCTGTTAGAGCTCGGTGCACAAGATATTCATGATCTCTTGATATAAGACAATAAAGTAACTTCAGTGAAATATTTTTTTTGTTTCACAGCCTCATGGTAATGTTTTACACCACATAATATGCCTTCCTCAGATCATATACTTATATTCGTGTATAGGTATGCCATGATTTAAAAGCGACCACTGATTTCCTGCTTGCCTGTTACACTGTAAGGACTTGGGGCTGCAGCTTCCGACAAGCAAAATCCTGCTGTGCATTTTTGTGGGCACTTATTAGGTTTGAAAACACAAACAACTTTATACACCACAGTGGGACAGTGTTCACTAGAAGAAAAGGGGCTATTTTCCTTTAATAACAGAATGTGTGTATGTAATTTTCAAAGACAAGGGAAACCAACATCTTCAACCTGCTCGAGGGGGCTTGGGGTGAAAGAACATAGGAAAATGAAGGAACGTAAAGGAAGAAAACAAAGAAGATTTTGTTTGTGAGGCACTGAAATAAGATATGGCCCATTCCAGGGAGACAGGCTGCAAGAACAGGCTTGTGAGAGATTAATTATGTGCCAAAGCAGGAAGGCCCACTCAGAATCCCTCAGCAAGGTGAAAATGGACTAAAGTGATGGACCATGACAGCAGCAGAAGGGAAAGAAATGATTTGTATTTTTCCGTTAAGAACATAAACACCCAGTGCTGATGCAGTTGTCTGTCTCTCTCCTTGCCACTTCCATATCACTGTGTACTGATGAGCGAACTCTTCCTCTCAAGATTTAATTTACCACTCTGGTAACTGACTGACTGGTATTTCTAAGAACCTCCAACTGCTACATAAAAAACCTCATCTTTCCTTCCAGCTGAGACATAATTTCAGCAAGACTCTCTTGTATAAAAGCTATCTTTTGGTTAGAAAGGGGAACATTTTATTTAGATGTTCCTTTTCCTCTGACATGAAGGGTAGAGAATTACCCTGGTTTTCACTTGAGCTCATATTTTTATGCAATGGTTCAAGTTTATCTACATTAAAACAAATTTGTAGCGACTTTCATTATCTAATGTTTTTTTCTCATGATGAACACATAGCCTCATGGGTACAAGTTTCACAAGCTCTGAGCAATTTAGTTCAGAAGACAGAGAGAATCATCTATGAATAGTAGTTTAGGAATCTGCAGTACCCTTGTGGCTTACATCCAGTAGCAAAGAGGTCCTGAACAAATACTGTCACTGTAGGCATGAGCATACTGCTCCCTATTT